>JABCKS010024980.1:18210-34050 GCA_018851325.1 Termitomyces sp. DKA19 | reverse complement strand
CTGAGTGATCGGCTGTAGTCGACCTTCCTGCAATCAATTGCTGAACATGATATTAAAGTTCTCTCGCATGCTGATATCTATCTCGTTTGCGCGTGAAGCAGAACCCATTAGATGTGAACGCCCTGGATTTCATCATTGCCTCTGCGAAGGAGAAGGTCGCGTGACTTAAGGCGTACATCGAGGAACTCTCCGCGTTGTCGACGAGGGTGCTCTTCAAACTGCATACAAAGAGCTCAAGGAGCTTGGCCCCGCAAGATTCGAAACCGATGTAGGAAGCATTCTCTAAAACTTCGGTTTTACGCAGAAGATGATGAAGAAGCCAACCAAGGACATGAGTGGTGGATGGCGCATGGGTGTCGCTCTCGCCCAGGCACTGTTGATCAATCCCCATCCCCTCCTCCTCGATGAACCCACATATCACTTGGATCTGGTTGTCGTCTGGCTCGAAACATATCTCTCAATATATAACCACATTCTATACCTCCCACTCCCAATATTTCATGGATTCCATTCGCATGAACATCATATCAAGGATCTGACGATGAAGAAGCTTGTCTACTATGCCGGTGGTAATCATACCATACACGCGAAGACCAAGCAGGAGAATGAGGTCAATCAGATGAAGGCGTATCAGGAAAAAGAAGTATGTTCTAATGCCCGCTGTAGCTCTTGAACTGCATTAATTTCTGACGATTTATAGATGCATTGCTTCTGCTGGTACTTGCGTGAACTTGGTGCGCCAGGCTAAGTCAAAGCAAAGCAGAAAATCATCGACAAGATGGAGGATGCCAGACTCATTGAGAAGGTGGGGATGCCTAGGCCCCTCCAATTCAACTTTGAGGACATCAAGAAACTTCCTTGACCCATCATCGCTTAACAAGGTAATGATAAAAAGATAAGAAGACATAGATCAAAGTAGGATAAGGTGTCATGGGCTTGAATTGAACTGTCATGCGTAGGTGGTAACAACCACGGCCGTAACTTAACGTTTATGATGGCACCCTCGGTATCGGAGGCGGGTATGGTATGCAGCCCTTGTGTAATGGGAACTGATGGGTGCATTGCTCGTTGCCATCTCGGACCCCAGTTCTCGCATGCGATTCGAGCGTCTGGTCGTGGTCATCGCACCGCGCCCATCTTGGACTGAGGACGGCTATCTGGTTGGCTTGAAAGGCACGATGCTTCTTGGTTTGAAAGTTGTAGGGTAAACCAAACTATTGACCACCAAATGCCTCACGGTTTATTTCCTCGCCTCGAGGACAGGTGTCTTCCTTGTGGACACAACAAACCCTCCCCTATCACAGCGCCGTGAGAAGATGCTTGAAGGGTTCTGTCAGGAAATGTCTAGGCGGCGGTTCTGGGTCATCCGCATCCCCCACCTTCAAATATTTCGAATGATTCCCATAACACAAACCATGCAATGGAGACACGCAAAAGCTCCGTTATCCTCAGCTAAGTATGGACTACTACTTTAACCCCAACTTTACGTGTATACTATGGTGGTAATTCCAAGATGAGCCTTTCAAGTCATGTCTTGTCACAGCCTGAAATGCGCCTCTCGTTCCCTCACTTCCTGTAAGACGTCAAGAACTAAATCCTCTCCTTCTCTATTGTCCTGAGTCGCTCCATCGCGACGCGTATTGCCTTGGAACGGCTGACCACGTCCAAAAGCCCCTGAACATGAGTAGGCTTCCAATCTGTGGGTAATCGCTCAAAACTGATCCATTCACGTATCCATTCAATGGGAACACCGGCGTTCTTCCCCGTCTTTGTCTCCCAAACACCAAGAATAATACCCATCTCACCTCTGGCGATTTCAGCGTGCAAAACATCTAGCTTTGGGGATTCTTTTTCTCGTCGTATTCGAGCACGCGCGACGCCAGTCGCATCCATCAAGGTACCTTTATCACCGTATCCCACACCTTCGCCTTCCTCATTGTCTGTCTTGGCGTCAGCAAGGAGCAAATCGACCAGGGCTTCTTCAACTTTGATTGGTGCATATTTCTGACCCTCAGGTGTGTCCTTATGAACAAGGCTGGCGTCATGCTCAATCAGTCCATGCTCCCCAATCTCATGCAAGTCAAGATTCCGTAGTCTTCTCAAGAGGATGAAACCACCGATAGTCAGGAATACAGCCAGTGCGATCGAGAGATTATAGCACGCTCGGAGACCCAATATAAGATCCCATATGCTGATATTCTTCCCATTGCGTGCACTGTTGAAAGCTTGCATTAGCTGGTGCTCGAACTTGGTGTCAACAACATACATGTAACCATGGTTTGCCATCGTATTCAGTGCGGGACAGGGTGATCGACTGTCACCTTTCTGAGGAGGACACCATACATGAGTCTTGCCAGAAACTGTGCCAACCATACCATAGTGTATATTTTTAACGATAGGAGAATGGGCGGAAGGAAGAAACAACATGTATGAGTGCTATTCGCGGGCAAAATTTTGTATGAGGTTGTATCTCCCCCGTGTCTACACTATTTAACCAACTCGCAAAAAGATCCGACAGAAACCCTTACATCAAGGCTCTGTACGCCGAAAAACACATCTCTATAGATCTAGGAAAAGAAGAGTCAGTTTCATGATGTCAAACAAGCAGTGTCGGATCCCTAATCATCTGTAGATCAGAAGACAAATTCAGAACAAAACCTCAGGGGCTTGAGTTCCAATGCTCAATATTCAGTGGCGTTAGAGGATTGATGTTTGCGTCATGTGTGAATCAACAGCATGATTCCGCCCTAGGACTTTCTTTCTTTTACCTGATTTCCTTTGTTACAACCTCTTGTCAATCTGGTGAACCAACTTTGTCCCAGCTAACGTAGATATCTATCATTACTACACTGCCTTCCTTTGTTTGCATCCAGCCTTGTATGTCGAGGTGTTTCATCTCTGATATTTTCTTTCACTTCATGTACACGTTTCATTCTTTGTAGATTGCTGCTTGAGTTTACACAGTAGATTAGTCATCTCCTCTACTCACTCACTCAGATCACTCAAATGCCTTAGATGTTCACAGAACGTTGCAGTCCACTCAATCCGCCCATGAATCCTCATGGTCAATCCCATACGTCTTCATCAGAAGCTTGTTGATCAAAGCAGCGCGGGAATTTCTAATTGTAATACCATGATCATTCAATCAAGACATACATCGAAAATCTGATTGCTGACAATGTGGTTGTTCATCACTATACTGGTGTGATGTATCATGCCAGACATAGCTTGTTTTGACTTTAGTCTCAAGGCTCACCAAGCCTCACTTCCACTGTTTCCGTCCACCCTGTATCATGGCATCCATTACTTTCTAACATCCTGAAGATCCTGATTACTAAGTTCAGTATGGTTCTCAGGCTGATGTCATGATCTTGTTTTTGCTAGATTCCCACTCTCCTCCGTGATCATTGCTCACCACTTCTCCATCTTTCGTCACCAAATGATGATGATTTCTGCACTATCTTCATTTATTCTTCCATCATGTGGCTTCCATCATGTGGCTGCCATGATTGGTAATGACACACTATATACAAGACCACATTGCACTTTCCTCTCTTGCTAATAGCAACATGTCAGGAACATTCACCTATACTTTTGATACACCCACCTTCAAAGGTGCTTCCACCTTCCATACAGGGTGAGCAGTGATTCTTTCTGATAAATTTTGTCCAACTCCTCGAAGTCTTTTCATTGGGGGCAAATGGGTTGGTCCGGTCGAACCTGCAACAATTGAGTGAGTGATCTAGGAGAGGTGTGATTTTTCTGACTTTACGAAAATAGCGTTACCAATCCAGGTATGAGCACTGCGTTTCTTTTTATCTTCGTGACCGACGTGCGTCGGATTAGCGACAGGAAAAGTTATAACCACGGTTACCGCAGGCTCATCCAAGGATGTCGACATTGCAGTTAATGTTGCCAATAAGGTGCACATTACGATCTTACAAGAGTCGTCTGTCCTGACCTAGGCTCAAGGCATACAAGACTTCATGGGGGCTCAAGGTTTCGGGGACAGAGCGCGGAAAGCTCCTGTATAAGCTTGCTGACCTTCTTGAGAGGGAAGCTGAAGAGTTTGCTGCTCTTGAAAGCCTGAATGTCGGTAAGAGTAACTATTCACAGAACATTGCAATGAACCTGAGAACTCGATCCACAGGGATGGTCTTCGCAACTGCAAAGGAAATCGATGTTCAAATGTCCATCGATCTCTTCCGCTACTATGCTGGCTGGGCTGACAAGATACAAGGCAAAACCATCGAGGTGACGATCTCAATATAAGTTGGTCATACCATAGTCTGACCACATGTAGACCAACGAAAACAAACTTGCCTACACAAGGCATGAACCATACGGCGTGGTGGTGCGTACTAATTCTTCTGAGAGGTGCATTTCTTAAATGTCTTCCAGGGACAAATCATCCCGTGGAATGCTCCTCTGGTACAGATGACAATCGCCTAAATATAAGCTATCTACGTATTACCTTTGTCCTTTAGTTGATGCTGGCGGCTAAATTCGGTCCGGCCCTTGCAACTGGCAATGCCATCGTGCTTAAAGTAAGTTCGCCTTGTTTTCGGATTATCACCCTCATCTCTCTGACACACGAAAGCCATCTGAAATTACACCGCTCACGGCCCTTCGTTTCGCTGACCTCATAGTCGAGGCCGGCTTCCCCCCCGGTGTGGTGAACATTGTTAACGGTTACGGTACCACAGTCGGTCAGGCTATCACCGAGCATCCACTCATTTTGAAGATCGCATTCACGGGCAGCACTCTCGTGGGGCGTAAGATTTTAAAGGCTTCTTCAGAGTCAAACTTGAAGGTCGTCTCGCTTGAACTGGGTGGTAAAAGTCCTGCCATCATTTTTGATGATGCAGATCTCGATCAAGCCGTTAAGTGGGCTTCGCTTGGAATTTAGTGAGATTTAGATTCGGTCATTTGCACGATTTAAAACCCGATAGCTGACTTGTGGTATGATATATAGCCTGAACATGGGTGCGTATAATTCTATTAGTTTTATGGAATTTGTTAAGCAACTTCTCAGGCCAGGCATGCTTCGCCGGTTCGCGTATTTTTGTCCAGGAAGGAATATATGATGAGTTCCTTGCCAAGTTTACTGTGGTCACAAAGAACCTCGCCGCTGCCACTGGCGATCCATTCAGCATTGGCACGCAGCATGGCCCACAAATTTCCAAGGTCCAGTTTGATGTGTGTTTTTCCATTCTTGACCCTTTGATTCCAACCGTTGTCAAATGAATTTGTCCATATTGATATCCCATGTTCCTTTCATTTTATCGGCAGCAATCAATGCTAACTTATCTTCACGTAGCGCGTCATGTCATATATTGAGTCCGGCAAGCAGGATGGTGCGACGGTGCACACGGGTGGCGCACGTCACGGCCAGGAGGGTTACTTTATTCAACCGACGATCTTCACAAACGCAAAGCCCGAGATGAAGATTGTCAAGGAAGAAATCTTTGGACCTGTCGGTGTTGTTGTCAAGTTCAAGACTGAGGAGGGTAGGTGTCTTTTACTACCCCAGCACTATGTTGACAAAATCTTGTAGAGGTTATCGAAGCGGGTAACAACACAGCGTACGGCCTTGCTTGCCATATCTTTTCGCAAAATATTAGTCGTGCCTTGAGAGTTGCCCATTCGCTTGAGGCCGGAACTGCTTGGGTATGTTTTTTGTTCTCAAAAAATATCAAATTAAAGTCTGGACATGGCAATTTTGAGAGGCTCATGTGAATATGTTTCAAAGGTGAACTGTTCACAATCAGTGGACAAGGCTGTACCATTCGGCGGTTATAAACAGTCTGGCATTGGACGAGAGTTTGGCGAGTACGCCCTCGATACGTGAGTTTCTGTATCATACATCAAGAAAGCTGCTGCACTCATCTACTTCATTTCTACAGCTATACCCAGGTCAAGAGTGTGCATGTGAACATTGGTCAAATGCTTTAACCGATCCTTTTGTTTACCTCGATTCAAAGTGAAAATTGATTGATATTTGATTCTGTAGGGAGAATTGCTGAAATATGGTATATCACAGACAATCGATATACCAGTGTGTTTTTAACGGAGAAGGAAGGCACAAACCTACGATAGTGGTATTGTACGACGGTTTGGCGGCAAGCTCGATTGATGAGCAATACAAAGGATGATTCCTGGAAAGACTCGAGGGAATTAAGTTTCGAAACATTTGAGTTTCATAAAGTTGCGACAGGTATTCCTGGGAGGATGAGTTTGAGGAGATAATGAACAACCTCTTTGACGACATAGGGATATAAAACCTAAACGACTATCGCAGCACGAGGACATTGGAACTGGGTCCAGGCACGAACCGTGGATATGGGTGAACTGATTTGTCAGGATTTGATGATCGAACATTTTGATTTGGGAAACACCTCTTCAAGCCCTGTGGCAAGGCACTTTCTTTAAGTCATGATATTCACATCCACAGATGACTTCTCGCGGATACAAATACACCTCGATTCATGATGGTTTCGTATATTGACCTGCTTTCATGATTGATGACGGATAGCAACTTGGAACACATGTCTTCTAGTCTCCTCATTGGCTTCCATCCCGATATATGTCAAAATGTCATCAGTCAACGCTCTGCAAGGGAAAATTTTCTTCGGCGCCATTCATCTTCATCGCATTAATCGCTCCAAGTATGTGTATCTGCCAACGTCACTTAAAACATCCCACAATCGTAAAAACCAACGCTTGATTCACGCTCTGGGACAAAGGAGGTTGTCTCGGTTCGACGCCGATGTCGATCCCAATTGATAGAGGTTTGAGGAAACACGTCATCGAGCCATCCTGAGCCATCGGACATACTTACCGCTTATGTCTCAACCGTGCGTTCTCGAGACTGGTCAATGGCGTTTACATAAACCGGACTACCGCCGTCCTTCTGAACTATCAATTTGTCAATGTAGTTCCCGGCTCCATGCATGCTGCAGCGTTTCATTGCATCGCTTCGTGATAACACCGCCGTACAACTTCCAATAAGTTGGCACAACGACGCATGTTCATCGCACCCTGCCTTCTCTAATGCCAACTCAGGCGCACCCTGCGAAATCCCGCCTCTACCCATCGAGATCAAACACCGACAAGTTATGCTATCCCCCGCCTACCCGGCCGCTCCAGAACAAAGCAAACGCGCGCCCACATGACACCACACATGATGACGTGCCATTATATCGAACAAAGGACCTCTGTAACTCCTTGATCCAAATCAAGGGTCCTGTCAGGCAGGGGACCCCAGATATGGAAGGAGAAGGGATTCATGAATGGATCTGCCTTCAGCTGATGTTTTGATGTTTTGGCAGATGCCCGATCTTGCATTCAAGAACCCTACATGGCGGACGGCGCGCGTGCACCTCATGAGTCATGATGTGTTGGAGTCGGCCCGACGTGCGCGTGAAGAGGCGGGATCCCGACGAGTATAAAATCCAGGCGGGATTGCGCTATTGACTCGTTGTCGAGTTTTCGCCAGTCGCATCTCCCCCACCCCCTCCAATCCAACTCATCCTTAAAATCTCGCTTTTGGTTATACCAACATGCGTCCTACCCCAACATGGTCCTCACACTCTTACCCGTACTCCGGTTCCCCCATCAGCTCCGCGAGCGGCGGATACAGCTATATCTCGTCATGGGGTGCTATGCCCACACCCGTCCCCACACTCGTCCCCGGTGCGCCTTATACGGCACCCAGTACGCGTCTCCCTTGCTGCTTTTGCTTACCTAACATTTCCAAAAACAGTCCCCTTGCCGGAATGTTGCCCACCCCCCAGCCACTCCTATAGTAATATCGCAGTGCACCCTGCATTACAACAGCCATACAATGCTATCGCACCTCCGCACATAACACCCTACTCCTCAGAGCCCGCAATGCATCCACCAGTCGAGACGATCACGCTCCGCCTCACACCACACCCCAATACACGTATCCCCTCCATGGATGTCGTCCTCTCCTCTCCACGCCCAGGTCCATTGACAGTATACGACGTCCAGTTTTCCATTTACTGCACCCTCTCGCGTCCGATCGTGCATTCGGATCTGCGATCTTTGACTGAGCAGGCCGCACATGATATGGCATCAGCAGCGTTCCACGCACGCACGGCAAATGACCCGAATGCGTATGCAAAGGGGATGTGTGTGGGTGATCGGATGGGAGGCGCGTGGTTCATCGTTGGTGTTGTGCCGACTGGAGAACCCGGAGTCTGGCAAATTAGGCTCGATGTGCCCAGGAGATGCTGATGGTGCGGCAACCAATCTCGATGGATGAGTCCGGGAGCATTCTGTCTCTAAAACTTCATATGGACACTTTCTCGTGCAATTTAGAGAACTCTCTCACTGGCAATCTCCTTCTTATACCCTGCACTGTACAGCATCAACACGCTCTCCTCTCTTTATCACTATCGTATTTCCTGTTATTTTGCTATTTTCTTCATTGCTGCCCTTCGCTTGTCTCGCTTCTGCTTTCTTGTCTCGCTTCTGCTTTCTTGTCTCGCTTCTGCTTTCTTGTCTCTCTTCTGCTTTCTTGTCTCGCTATCTCACTCCCTTGTACTCTTATTTCCAACCCTTCACTGTCATTTTAGTCATCTAGTGGGCTTTTTACTCCTAATGACACGCGGACTTTTATATAGATGCATAATCACTTGTCTATATAAACGTACTGTATTCTAATCAATTGTATCATTGCTCTCCCCCCTTTGTATTGCTATGGACGCGCTCTGCCTTCATGATACAGAATAAACTGACTCTCAGGCCTGTCTCTTTGTCATCAAGGTTTCTATCCTTCTCTCACTCCCAGACTTCGTGGCTACAGAGATAAATTGTCCAGCATACTAATCGCAGTGGAGAAAGCGATTTTTCACCTATTTGCTCGTGGCTTCGCCTCAATTGTACATGTAAGTCAGGCTATCATCCAAGCGAAGAACAAACCTAAGTAGTACCATCTCCTCGGGCGAACCCACATAATATATAATTAATGCACAACATCCTCTAGGTGCGTCACTGGTCTTTGACTCAAGCGCAGACTTCTGTATCTAGCTGATGCATCATTGAAGAAACTTGTCATGAAATGTGGGGAACTCCATTACTCTCCCCGTGCTGCCGTTCCAATGCCCCTGATCACCCCTTGCTGTTTTTTCTGAGTGACACCTCAGTTGACTGTTATCCATCCCCCACACAAGGTCCCTGCGTCTGCCAGGAAACGGAGGGGTAGAAGGGAAAAGAAGATGTGTCCAGCTTACGCCTCGTATTCCGAGATCTATTATAGAATTTTGAGATAAGAAGACGACTCACCTACACCTATAAACGTATCATTTCCAAGAGCTCAGAAGGCTCCTAATCTGTGCAGACCATCAATACACGTTCACGCCACTCATCTCCATATCAGTCAAAGCTCCAGAAAGAAACGACGTTTCTGTTTTTCGAACGAGTCTTCCAGAGTTATCCGCGGCCAAGTAAGTCGTTTTATGGTCTTTCCAGTTCTGAGCTTTTCATTTAGCTTCGAGCGTTGAAATGGATGAGTCACCGGAAAATTTATGGTATATCTAACGTTTTGTTACCCTGCTTGACAATATGTCACAATACACTGAGTCATTCCATCAATATAGCCATTGGCTGCCGCCACAATATCTGATCTGGTGGCATGGTCATGCACAATGGATTCAATTGTCCTTCCATCAAGATCGTCAACAACGTTATCTCGGTATACCTTCTTTCAATAATATATCACCATATTCAGCTTATTACTTGATAAAAGTGAACAACGAATTCGGACAATATAACCGCCCCAACATCTAGAGAGTATACCATATTTTTGTCTAAATTATCCGGATACAGATGATCACAATTCATCGTGTCTATAACAACGTGGCACCAAGCCTCGTGTTGTACACAAGTCAGTCTTTTGTGGGCTCAAACTTGAAATAAACATTACATAACAACCAGCGTCGTATTTATAAAAAGAGGACGAGTCCGCACAAGTGAATTATAACATCTCTCCTCTCGACTCTACCATTTGAGAACACTAGCCTCCATCCAATACAACCCGCTATTACTTTTTTGCGCTATCAGCTCAGCCTTCTGCTATGTCGTATCAACACCCTTATCCGCCACAGTCGCCTCAGGCTCATTATGGACATGATGGTCACATACATCCATCAGCATGATCCACGCTATCGAGTGCTACTGGTCCCACACCAGACAGTCGCACCCATCCCAAGGTGAAGTGATTAACTTTGACCATGATGAATATTGGCATTTATGTGTAACATTTAAAGCCCTCAAGTTGGTACGCCGTATCCTGTTCCTGTTAATGTCACCAATATATTTGTATTCAATGAGGACGGATCAAGGCGTCGTCGCCGTCGATCTACTTCGCGAAGTCATTCTGAGAGGGACCCACGCCGCCATGGACGAACGGCGCCTCGTTCGGGCCATTCGGGCTCAAGAGTACCTCGAGTGCTGCGCATTCTGACTCAAGGAGAGACCGATACCTTGCTTTACCACCGCCTCCTTCGAATTTGAGATCTCACCATTCAGAGAACCATGAATACATGCCCGATAGACATGCCTCAAGCCAGCAGAGACCCTATCCTGGTAATCATCCCGAACATGCTGAACACATGTACGATAGACATGCTTCAAGCCAGGAGTTACCTTACCCTGATATATACAGGTACCAGAAACCCGTAGCATCGGACTCAGAAGATTCACCGGGCTCGTCTGAGTCTGGGAGACGCAGAAGTAAGTCTAAAGCGAAGTCCAAAGATAAGAAATCCAAGCCGCTACTTTTCAGTATGATGGGAATATAGTCGACTCATTGTATAGGCCCATAAGCATTGTGTAAATTTTATCGAATTCTGCCCACTTGAATCCCAATGCACCAATTGAACTCAGATAATAATTTTGTAAATAGACTAATTGCGATTAGTGTCGGAACCTATAAAAAAAGACTCGAGTGAGCGATATATCCAAGAAGGCAGAGACACGATAAGTGAATAATACATTGGGACCGTCCTCAGATAATATTCTGATGACACAACGCAAGCGGAGCAGAAAGATTTTGGAATTCATCTAAACGATACACAGCTGTTTAAATGACATATTGTAGTCACTAAGAATAAAAATTAGACAAAAGGAAAGCGAATTGTGGGTATGAACCGGCTAGGGTTCTAAAAACAATAGTAATCGAGGCGAGGAAATGTGAGAGAGCGCAGAATAAATGGGAAGGATGATACATACTCAAGATCTGTCATTCAGTCTTCCTCCTCATCCAGAATCTTGACTGCAAATTCCTGAGGTAGATCCGTTTCGAGCTACAGCAGGTACGTTAAATGACGGAGGCAAGAGCACAGAGGAAGGGCGATGAGCAGGCTATCGGAATGCAGAAGCATGCCACGATGGAGAGGCAGCCGATGAGCACAAAAGTCTTGCAGAGGAACAGAAGGGCACCTGTCGTCCACCGCGGACAAAAGCAAGGAACGAAAGAAAACAGTACTTCCATTACTAACGTCAACTCGGATGGCAGCACCAATGCCACCGAACACCATCATGCAACCCACTCTCCCTTTGCGTCAACGTGTCTGCGCTTATTCGAAGATAAAACAAACATGCAACGCGCTAGCCCCAAGTGTGACAATCCCAGCGTGATGGTCAGGGTCTTGTGATCGTGGGTTGTCAAAGAATTTTCCATCAGCCCGCCCTTTTGCTCATTCTATTCATGACATGAGATTCTCCTGCATGCTTGCAATCATAGTCCTCGAAGTGAGCTTCAAAATTCCTCATTTTTTTCTTTTTTCAATTTTGAAAAATGGTTTAAATGAGTATGACCTGTGTTCCTGGCGGGAATGACGCTCTTTGGATTGTCCATCTGAGAATATCTATTCCTTTATGTCATTTTCAACAGCTGCTGATCGAAGTTCTCTTTCAGGCTTTGTTCAATGGTTGTGAACTCAGTATACCCTCCGGCATTGTTTTATTTTAGCTCAATGAATGTTACTTTTTTGCGAAAATAATTCCTTTGGCCCATGAACTGTGACCCATGGGTTCTTCTGTATCAATCTTGCGAAACCCTGAACCCTGGCAATGCTGTATATACTCTACTGTGAACCATGGATGTGTGTTTGGCGGTGTCAGCTGTTCATCTTCGTCTTATTTGCGGATCCTGAGTGGATTAACGTGATGTTCCCTGGCATAATATTCTTCTTTCTAGTACCTGCTCACATATCGTGTTGGCGCGTGATTGGGGAGTGGATGATTACGACGATTGTCCCTATCTTGATAGATTGAACTGAAAGGTAAGTTTCCTGTTCTTTGTATCTGTCTTCCCCTGATCGCTGAGTATGTCCATTTTCTAAGAATTTAATTTTCCACCGCAGCAGGCACTATGAAATCACGGTTCGTAAGTCAGGTAGTCCACGATTTAGTGTCGAGGCTTAAAGTCTGAAACGGCAAAAGAAGCAAGCCCGCTCTTTCGCCGTACATGCGGACGGTGTGAGATCACAGTTTGTCACCTTTTCACCTCATTCCGGCCCTCGCAGGAATTTTTGCGCTTGTGGTAGTTTTTTGTGACCATTTGTCTTCAAGCTGACTTTCCTCCCGCGGTACACCAAATGCTCCTCACTCTGCCTTTGGGCGGCCAACCTTTCAGTGGACAATATCAACCATATTGCGACTTTGCAAATATAGGGCCTCTTCTCTAACAAGTACTCCATGGGTGCTGCGGATGTGAGAAGAAGAATGGATAAGATCGTTCCTGATTGTGATGCGAGTGGGGGGTGCAGTGGAGCAAGTGCGTTCACCTTCATGATTTGGGTTTGGCAGCTGACTAGAACTCTATTCCTGGAGCACGTCTACAGTCTCGATGGGTCCATATCAATTTGTCTCCCTGATGTTGACATGATCCACACCTCATTGTTGTTCATCTTCGTGCAGATCTTTAGCATTACCTTTGTGTAATAAACGAGAGGACATGCAACCGATAGGTAAGTTTCAACGTTTTGCTCTGCCGCAACTGTTATTATCTGATGTTTCAGTGAAGCACAGACCGGAATAAAATCCAATGGAACTCTGCCCTTGGACTTTTATTTCAATTTAACGTGATCCTCGGTTCGGCTTACAAACATCCGTGAGATACTTCCGTGCCCACTGACGATCACACCCGTAAGGCCTTGAATCCGGGATCAATACGGTCCGCGCAACAAAACAAACCATCTCCCGCGGGTTCCATGAATAAGCTGTCCAGGCCGCTTCCTAGACGTCGATTTTCCTGTGTTATACCAAGAAACATGATTTTCGGATCTTATCTCTCCGTTCACACCTGTCGGCCACGACTCTTAACTTTCGAACATTAGGCATGTGACGTCACATGATGAAAGCTGATGCCTCTTGCTTGGTTCTTTGTAGAACAACAACAGTATTTCTAGTTTCGTCCAGAGGTTGCCGACGCAGAATTCACGCAAACCCAGCAACCACTCTTATTGGTCCACCCGATCATCCTGATCACGCTATGATAAAAATAACCTGTGATGTCTTAGCCAATTTTGTTCCTGCCATAAAAGTCTGTCTTTTCCTGTCTCTCACACCCGTCTTTGAAAAACTCTTTCTTTCCTTGTTCCCCACCTGAGTTCTACGATGCCTCACAGTACGTGGTTCCTTTCTAATATGCACAACACCACTGTCTCAACATACAAAACAGAAAAAGATGTCGAGCAAGAGACAAAAGTCACTATTAGAAATTTCTGGCACAGTCCCAGGCGTGTCCTTTATGCCGTAGCCTGGATCCTTTTGTTCTGCATTGCCGCCGCAGAGCTTGGTCTTGTCTCACAACAGCTTCATCGCGGTGGCAACGATATCGAAAACTACGCCAATATGATGTTCAAGCACATCCTCGGCATCCTTCTCTTTAGTATTATCCTGGTCTTCCTGATGTGTATCGCTCATTTCTATGCCCCCCTTGGCCGTAAGCACTATTCTTTTTTCGTCCGTCATTGCCATCAAATGAGAATCCATCCGTAGTAATGACATTTTTCGTACTCGCGGCCGCCGTATTCTGGGGCGTGGGCGCAGGTGTTACCTTCCAATCCTGCCCTTATCGCGTGTTCAACTGTGGTGATAGTGATCCCCAGATCACGTTCGCAGGCACAAGATGGGCCGAGGAGCGCTTCTTCAGCCAGTGCTCAAGGATCGTGTCAATACAAGGTTTGGCATGGGCAGAATGTGCGTTCTTTCTTATCTCTCATTAACTTCATTACGTGACACTGATGTTGACATTGATGTCTGGTTTGTAGGGGGACTCCTCGTCATAATGTTCTTCGGCATGTTAGGCCATCTCCTGAACATCTCCGTCAGGCAGGGCATGTCGTTCTATGGTCCTATGGTGTAAAATCGCATGATCACCTCTCTCGCTTCATTGCTTGATTGATGAAGTCGTGTACACTACCATGCGTCCGTTTTCTCACACCTTTCGTCTAACCACCTGTATCTCGATCTTTCCCCTCACGTTCTTGTCCTTCTTCTTGTCCTTCTTACAACGTCTTTGACTTCATCATATCGTCCTCTCTTGTCATGCACACCATCCTTGCCTCGACCTTTTGCTTTACTGCGAATTGATCCTTGTTTGTGATCTGTATCACGATTACGAGTTCCCTTGTCCACTGTTTTCCAAATTTGTTTATCATAGTTGAATCGTGTTTTCTCATGTCATAATTAGAATCTAATTGCCTCTACTGTGCTGTTTATGTTACCACAATATCTATTGTACTGACGTTGTTGTTTCTGTTATTATGATATCTGCTGTGCTGACAGTCCGATGTTCATAAACAATATATACGTTCTTGTGACCTCACGGACAAGACTGATTTCCAAACTTGCATTTTTGTTCACAGCTTACTTTCTACCTGACTCTGACTTTCCCTTACCGGTGAATTGCCGTACGTTGCCCACTTATTCAAACATTTAGAGACTACCACACGCCTCTGAAGTGCAGCATCAAAACCCTCCCTTCAATTTCACTCTCGCTGATCTTATCATCCTCGTTGTCTGGGAGTCCAACGAGGTTCCGGTGCAAGACCCAAGATGATTCACCCGCACCCGCGGAACCGGTCATGAGCCTGGTCAAATACAAAGACAACCTCGGACATGGAGCATTGAATGGGTCAGTACATCGAGGAATACTGGCCAGTACTATCGACAAAGTCCATCTTGTCACAGGGTATGGTATTAGACCTCTGACTATACTTGTCAAAAAAGCCACACTTTTCACGCTGCGTAGAACATATATTGGGTATGCAGCTTGAGATCTGCGTTAGACTATACCTCCAATAGTGTTAAGGTAGACGTTATCGTGCATGACCGGTTCCCCGCTAACCAAAGCGCAAATGCGTATGGGTATGCATATTTCGAACTGAGAGAAGAAATGTTCAACTTCCCCCGTATGCCGCCTATGAGGCATGATGCAAGTCAAGACTTACATTCAAAAGATCTACCTAACCATTTTATGGGTCCCATAAGGACGAGAATCATAGAGCCTGGCATGATACAATTCTAGATATCCAATGTTCAAGCAATAACTGACTCGATCTTGCAAAAAGAACACAGGCACCAGGATTTCTGGAATCTCAAACAGCAGGAATCAAACGCGCCGCTCTTCGTAGATAGATCGAAAACTCGGCGCTAAAGTAGGAACCATAGTAGATTGGCGTGTTCGGCTTTGAAAATGTCGATTTCGGGTGCACCGTGGCCAACAGAAGGGGAGGGACCAGGGTAGTCGGAACCTGGGCAGGTGCAGGTGCAGTGTGGGATGTTGGATTGTGCGTGAAAAAA
>JABCKS010024980.1:0-12994 GCA_018851325.1 Termitomyces sp. DKA19 | reverse complement strand
CATGCGTGAGATGTTAAACTGTTATTGTAAATTGACCAAGTCCAGACGGTAAACTCCGCACAAAGGCCATGTGGCAGCCACAATCATGTGATGCGGGAGACATCGTACGCCTTGGACAGCCCTCACGAGCGGCCCGAACGCGGACTGTACTTGTAAGGTTCTAAGCACAACGCGAACATTGGAGGCAATTAGCAAGAATCGCGGCGTTCCCAGCTCAGAACAGTGATCCGGGTACGTGGCCGGAATTGCCTGCACGGACATTAACTACCACGGAGTTTTTTATGATGCTGCCTACCTTCTCCCGCATCTAGGCTCTCGAGTTTTACTCAGAGACGGTTGACTCCGGCTTTGGTTGCAAATTTCAATGAGTACGTCCCCCTGAAAACAAGTGTATGGAGTAAAATATCCTGGGAGGCCTTAATATGAGCTTGGAGCGTACACCACTCGTGTTGTTTAGATTGCTGGAGCCCAATATATAGTTTTATTCTGCATGCGTGGATCGGCGAATTCTTCTTTGCGGCTTGTGACATCGTCCTCTTTACTGTCGCCAGCGCCTGGTTCGTCTATTTTTTCCTACAAAATGCCCTCACACTCACGAGGCCGCGCAAAGTCCTTGATCCCTGTAATATGACAAGAGTATCCCTTGCAGAATTTCGGTGGCCTCACATGACACTTCCATGCCAGGTACCCCCCGTCGTTCATGCTACTCCACTTTCTCAATCTACCATCATACTCGTGAGGTCCGGTCGGCATGACCAGTAGTTGACCTGGGCCAATTTTTTCAATTGGAAACTCGAACACCTGATGCACTAAATCTCACATTTTTTTGAATCTACTGCGAAGTTAAATCTGCCAAGCTGAATCAGGCGCCCATTCAGACGGGCCAAATCAGATCTTACTGTTGATCGAGGTTCTAAGGTCCGGCGGGGTGTCAACAATTGTGAGGTCATCCAAGTTCGCGTTCTAGACGAAGAACAAACGTCGCGGTATGTGGTCTCTGTGAACGGGCTAACATGACCATATTGACTACTTTCAGTGGGAGGCTCCAAAGGAGGTGGTCCGCCCTGAAATTTAGCTCACACGCTTTCAGTGCAATTGACCTGTATCTAATGCTGTGTGTCAAGACTGATGCCACCGTCACAGAATAATCAAACTCGATTTCCATATCTTAGTCCCGACAGATAAGCTACCTATCCCGAACGTAGCGTTTGGAACAAAGGCACCAAAATCGTCCCCTACAGAAGTACTAGTATGGCTGATGGATGCGGTGTCACCGATAAAACCTTATGAACTGATGATAGACTATGCTACAGCCTCTAAAAAGGATGTTGCAATACCAGCATAGTTTAAAATATTCTTGGCAGCCTGAGAACCCTCTATCTGTAGATCAAGTCAGATGCCCGAGTCTGCGATTGGTTGGTGCATGCCGATGTATGGATAAGCTCACGAACAGTACGGGCATGCCGGCTTTCGTGTTCGTCAACGATATACATAGTACTTGGTAGCTTAACAGTCATCCCTTTTGCGTCACTAATGGAAATGAAACAGCGGGTTTCAATCCCGCCTCTTCGTTTGCAGAAGATTCTCTCCGAATTCCCTGGACCGGTAGTATTGCATCGAGCACGCGAAATCGGCTTCTAGTGGGATCTCCGCCGCATTGACTTGAATAGATTCACCTCGATTAAGTATGGTGGCATACTGATCTCTTATCAAGTATCGTAAGTAATTTGCTTCAATTAAATGGAGTCCATATCTTATGCAATAACGGATCAGACAGCATTGTTTAGATTAGATTAGATGTGGTTCGCGCTCGGGGTCGCGCACCAATGAAATTTTCTGAGACTGGCATCTTTTCCGACCGCCCTCCAAGACGAAAAAAAATGTGCTATGCTCTAACCACAGAGCTCTAATCATTGACTGGATACAATCCTTGTGGATTCCTTTGAAGCTTCGGCTGATTCAAGTTAACTAGTCTACGCTCACGCCTGAAGGTTTCGGGATTCTGAACATACAGCTTGCGAAATCTCTCTACAAACTCTCGTGTTGTCTAGTACTCCTGGACTGGACTATTTCTCTTCTCTTGACAAATTATCTGAATCTACCGCTCTAGATGAAAACGTTCTCGGCCTTGTATATCCACGGTGGACTGATAGATTCCGGAATTGAATTTTATGAAGCGACTCAGGCGTTGTAATTCGCATCAATTGAGTGTACAGGATCTTAGACTAAGCAGGTCAGACCATCCTTTGGCTACATCTTCGATTTCCTTTCAAAATTTAACCACGATTCTTTTGCCCAACCCACCGGAAAATCACGGGCCTATCTGCAGTACCGCTCGGTAAGACAGTGCGAGAGTGTCATGAAAGTGGACCCTGTTTAGAGTACCTCTGGTGGTCAAGTATCAGCTACATTACAAAAACAAAACAAAACAACCGCACCCGGCTTTCTTGTTATAGTTGGGTCCATCGCGAGTTTGAGCTGGAGCCTGAGCAGTTTTCGGCGGTACTGTCAATTCTGGTGTTCAAGGTGTTTGAGACAGTCCCGTTTGTGTCTATATCCGTATCCGTTGACGTCTGGCGTCGGCTTCTCAGACTTAGCGCCTTCTTACACTGTACAAAAAATCCGCGCTTCCCTCGGCGGCGGCAATTGCAGAATTCTTCATCTCTATATCCTCATTATTCCCCTTCCTCCATGCATCTATGTCCTCATGTTGGTTTCCCACGATCCTCTGTCAATCTTGGGTTTCAGACCTTCTCCTTCATCCGAGAGCCTACACTGTCTCCGTAATCGATTTGCATCTCATTTCTCATTTTTATACTCCCATCCTCATTTGCAGCCGCATTTTCATGTACGGAATGGGGCATCAACCGTCCAGCTATCTCGCACGGGTGCTGATTCTCTGTATTCAGATTACATAAGAAAAGTATCTCTAGTACGTGCCTGGAACAAATCAGCCGGAGCATCGTGAGTGAGAAAATGAAGATGGGGAAGGTGGAAATCAAGCAGGTAAAAGACAGTGCGTGAGGTAAGTATTGGATGATGTTCTAGGTAAGATATGGAGATGTGCAATGTCTGAATGGGACTGCGGATAGATGGGGTACTGAGTGCGGCACACGAAAGGCCGAAAAAGAATTGGAAGATTGAGAGACGTACCAACCTTGAACAAATTTCTATGATTAGTCTCGGCTATACGCGCGTCGGGCGGGCAGAAATTACGATGCGACGACAATATTTACCCTGTCCTCGGCCCTGAATATGGTTTATCTATCTCTTCTGTCGCTGCTGGAGGTCAGGCGTCAATCGATCAGTAGACAGGGTTTATACCAAGTGGTCCTTCATGCAGAGTGATGAACGCGAAGACGTGCCTTGATGACGGTCGTGCCACAAAGAGGCGGATAGTTTTTTTGCGTAAGCACGAAATTACTCTTTGTCGTGTTTCCGTTCGTTCTAATTATGTACCGAATACTTCGGATCCCGATCCCGGACTCACTTGTCAGACCCTTGTCTGTCCTCCCGGTGTCTAAGTCTATCTTGATAGCTTACCGATATGCAGAATTCTGCCAGAGAACAAGACAATTGATCGATCATCACTAGAACTTTCCGCCGCGTCTACTGCATCGTCCCCAAGGTCTCAATCAGAACCATCTTGTAGGCAGGTGCCTTATATCGTCCTCGCCAACATCGTCGTACTCAAGCAAGTGCTGGAGGTACTAGGCGTGATAAGAAAGAAGGGAAGAAAAACCATCAAGGGAAAACTTGGAAATAAACCCTTTCCCTATCCTGACATTGATCTCTGTGTATCAACTATTTTACTCTTTCGCAAATGCGAGGATATCGAAACTGGCAGTTGTTTCTTCACTCTTGCACGTTACAAAAATGGAAAGTTGGGTGAGTTAACTGAAAAATACTACATGAGTCTGAAAGATGTCTTCCGAAATAGCGCTGAATTGGGTTGAATACATACATTCCCGAGGTTTACAATTAAAATGCAGTGAGTCGTACCCCACAGAGCATGACATCACCCGAGCGGAAGGTTAAATGAAAGGACCTATCGTGGAGGTGTCAGGACGTTTTGCGTCAAGGATCGAGACATGACTGTTCCTGCGGACCCGTTGGAGGTCTCAAGACAGTCCGGAGAAATGTGCGCCGGTATCTATCTGGAGTGACGAGAGAGGATGGCATTAATCGCTTGGACCAATAGTAAAGGATAACCACGTCTCGAGCAAACGTCCAGTATGGGAGTTCAAGAGGTATGACCTGTTGAGGTCCAACATAGGAAACAACAGTCGGAGGGAACATGAAGCACGGATTGGACATGATCGTGTTCGACGACTGCAGAAGTACTGATCAAGTCATGTTGATGAAATCGGTCAAGACTGGCCTTGGATATGATTCGTTATGATTGATGGGCTGTATCAGTGATAGCACTTCATGCAAAGAAGTGACTCCATAGTCCGTGATCGGTAAAACATGCATTGAAAGGGGCAACAAGTTACAAGCCTTGACTGCGCGGATCCATAATTGTATCAGACAGGTTGCGTTCCATCCTTGAGTGGAGAAACTCTAGTCTTCAGTGCATTTCTTCTTTTGGTAAGTCCTCGTGAGCTCTATCGTTGCCAGAGCAGCTGTAGGCAAGAGAACTCCGAGTAGTGTTCTTGCCAGAGATACGAAAACGCGGTTTTTGTAACTTTAAAATAGTCACGTCGTTCTAAAGACAAGAATCGGAACTCCAGTCATAGCATCAGAACAACCTAGCCATATACGTTCTTTACGGAGATTCGCAGAGACCCCACCGGTAAACCGAGTGCAAAAAGATCAACAGCAATTCGATAAGTAGCGACCTTGAAGCGCATTCTGGTCTGCCGTTGACCAAACAAAACCAAGCCGAAACAAGAAGATTCCATCAAGTTTGTCCTCAAACACACCACCTTGACATTATTGTGTGGAAACACTACATTTCCTGCCATGCGATTGACCAAGACCAAGTAAGTTGCTTCCATGACGTTTATGTGTGAGTGATCTGTTGATTTCGGCTGTGAGTTAGCGAACGGAGATTATAGTGGACCTTCGTGGAATTTCGCAGTGTTCATACCGACTAAATCTGCACGAATTCGAGAAGTCTATCAAAAAGAATCTACCGGTATCCTGAGTAACGTTCTGGGCGCCTTTACTTCTTCGTGCAGGAGATCCAGGTACGAATGCCACGAGTTTTCTCGGATCAAAGGGGTTCTATGACATAACCCCGCTGTATTCTCTTACAAACCGCATTCTTCGCCCACGAGATTGCGATTATACTGTTGAAACCGCTTTTGGAAGCATTTTGCGCCGTGATTGACTCGGAATATGTGGCTCACGAAACTTATTTATAAGGTTTCGCTCTGTCGTCTAACACTGGCTTTGTTTTCGCGCCATTGCGATGATTCCCCACGACTCCCTCATTCCATACTTGCCCATCTTTGCCGGTCAAGGAACCTCTGCAGTGACCTCTCTCCAGACCCACGAGACAGCTCTATCCGATGCCTCTTCGTCTTCCGGGACAATTCTCCTCTCAGCATGTTACGAGGCATTCCACAAGGAGCTGTCATGTTTGCCGACCAGCGAATTCTCCGCACTCGATATTGACCGAGCAGACTTCTCATTACCTAAAGATCTGCTTTCGACTGTCAAACAACGTTACGAACATAACGCTGTTGTCTCAGGATCCATGATTTTCCTTGTCCAAATCTTACGATACCTCGCGTTTGCAGAAGCAACATGTGTCTCAATCTACCCTGTCACATCCTTTACTGATGTTCTGAAAGGCAATATCCGACACGACTTGGGGATTCTCGGTTTCTCCTCAGGCATACTTCCCGCCTGTGTGGTCGCTACGTCGCTCTCGACCTTGAGTTACATCACAAAGGCGGTCGAAGCCTACCGTCTTGCGATTTGGGTCGGGATTCGTACACAACTGTACAGGGTGCAAACTCTAAATACCGCTGCACTCGATTCGAATACCGATCTGCCCTGGAGTTTGGTGCTTGTAGGAATCACTAGGGCCGATGCAGAGGAAGCTCTCGCGACCTATAATGAGGTACGAAGTCAGAGGCAACTCAACCAACGTGGTCTTACAGTTTTTTCCATCTTACTTAAACTTAGGGAGGTGATGAGCCTAAACTTTACATAACCGCAATCATGGGTGACACGTGTGTCACCATATCAGGCCGTCCAGACATTCTTTCCGATTTCTCTGCCTTCCTTGCGACCGACGTAAAGGTGGCCATTCACAAGACGTCTCTCAATACCTTGTATCATTCATCCATCCACGCAAAATCTACTCGTGATCAGGTTCTACGCGATGTCGTTGCTAGGAAAATTCACTTTTGCGAGTTCTCTGACATTCAAGTACCCATCCGATCGACGTTTACTGGTGGTGCCATCACCAAGAATTATACCTCAGGATCTCTCCTAGAACTTGTCGTCGATATGCTCCTTGTTCATCCAGTGAATTGGACCAACGTGGTCGACCACCTCGCTCAGTCACTCCCTCAGGATACTCACATCCGACTTCTCAATGTAGGACCGGGGCGCGGCTTGTCTCGGAGTACAGAACGAGCACTTCCTCGCGGTCAAGTGTCAATACTCGACGTAAGTGCAGGCAGTGTACAGTCACATTGCCGATCTCCACCGAAACAAGAACCTATTGCTATCATCGGGATGGCCGTGAATATGCCCGGAGCTCCAAACGTTTCCAAACTTTGGGAAGTACTCGAGCATGGTATCAACATGGTTTCCGAAGTAAGCACTCCCTTCAGTAATGAGTAGCTCTGTTCTGAGGCGATATTTGAGATCCCTGAGTGTAGATTCAGAATATCTGACTATGAAGAAAGCAAGGGTTCCCAACGATCTATGAAAGCACGCACTGGTAATTTCATCGAGGGTGCCGACGAGTTCGACAACAAGTAAGTAGGCTTTTTTGAGTGTCCATACTATGCTGACTCCATCCACAGATTTTTCAAGATCAGTCCTCGCGAAGCAAAAAGCATGGATCCTCAGCAGCGCATCCTACTGCACACTGCGTACGAGGCACTCGAAGATTCGGGATTCGTTCCGAACTCAACGCCCACAAACCGACCCGAAAGCTTCGGTTGCTATATCGGCGTTGCTACTCAAGATTACCTGCAAAACTTGCGGGATAATGTTGATGTATATTATAGTCCTGGTGAGCTTTACAACTCGTTTGTCGAATTCGATATACCCATTATCTTCAGGTACGCTGAAAGCTTTTTTAAGCGGGCGGATATCGTATGCGATGCAACTCAGCGGCCCATCTATCGTCGTGGATACGGCTTGTTCCTCGTCGAATGTCGCTCTTTATCTGGGAGCGCGAGCCTTGATGAACAGAGATTGCGATGCTGCTTTGGTTGGAGGTGTCAACATCATCACCAGCCCCGATGTTAGTTATTTTTCGACGCCAATACGGGCCTTGCTTACCTTGAGGCTGTGATAGATGTTTTTAGGCCTTGATCGAGGACATTTCCTAAGTCCTACAGGACAATGCAAATCGTTTGACGCAACAGCCAATGGCTACTCGCGCGGAGAGGGCTGCGGAATCTTCGTGCTGAAACGCCTGTCCGATGCTGTTGCCGAAAATGATCGTATACTTGGTGTAATCCGTGGTATCGAAGTCAATCAGAGCGGACGTGCCCACTCGATCACCCATCCACATGCACCGACTCAGGCTGCTCTCTTTCGACGTGTCCTGGAGAACTCGAACATTGATCCAAATCGAGTGAATGTCATCGAAGCCCATGGTACAGGTACTCAAGCAGGTGATCCTATTGAGTTAGAGAGTATCAGAAGCGCCTTTTCTGCTCAGCGAACTGTCGATAATCCGCTACACATCACTTCCATCAAGGCGAACATTGGCCATCTCGAGGCGGCTTCAGGATCTGCCGGTCTTGCGAAGCTCTTACTCATGTTCCAACACCAGATGATTCCTCGTCAAATCTCCCTTGATACGCTCAATCCGCGGATAGCGCCCCTTGAAACTGACCACACCACTATTGACTCCGTGGCCATCCCTTGGCAACCTGCCCCTAACGGTTCAACGAGGATTGCGATGCTCAACAACTTCGGGGCAGCAGGGTCTAATTCAGCATTGCTAGTCGAGGAACATCACAAGCCGATCGTCGCTTCCGATCCGGGCGGAAAGCACTTATTGTTTGGGTTTTCAGCTAAAACTAGCTCGGCCCTTGAGAGTCTTCGTTCAAAATACTTGGACTTTCTCAAAAATCCCGGAGCAGTTAGTCTTTCAGATATCGCATACACGATGACAGCACGCCGACAGATATATGACCATCGGATGGCTGTTTCGGCTAATGGAAAGGAAGATCTTATCTGCAAACTCCGGAGGGCACTGCCTGTCCAGGCGACCCCAAAAAACGCTTGTACTGCGTTTGTTTTTTCCGGTCAGGGCGGTCAATATCTCGGCATGGGGCGATCTCTATATCAAAAATCTCATTTTTTCAAGTTCCATGTCGATGAATGTCACGCTAGCCTTAAAAAGCAAGGCTTTCCAGGAGTTCTAGCTATTCTCACGGCCAACTCGCCAACTAGTGGACTTCCAGACGCAGAAGAGTTCGAAGCTTATCAGGTTTCTATATTCGTCCTTCAGTATGCTCTGGCGAAGCTGTGGATATCTTGGGGAGTTTCGCCAGCGGTAGTCATAGGCCACAGGTAAGTTGGTTTTGCAGGCCTGTTGAATCACTATAATGAATGTATCCAAGTTTAGGAGAATATGCCGCGTTAGTCATCGCTGGTGTGATGTCGGTAGAGGATGCCTTGTACATTGTCGCCCATCGTGTTCGTCTCATGGTACAAAGATGTACTGTGAATGAAACTGGAATGATCGCCATCAATCTCAGTACAATTGCAGTGAACGATATATTACGCGCTTCTACAGAATTCTCCGAACTATCTATTGCATGTTACAACAGCCCATTAGATTGCGTACTCTCTGGACCGTTAACGAAGCTCAGAGCTTTGAAGGCACATCTGGATGCAGAGGTCCGCTGCAAGAGCATCCTTCTTACCGTTCCCTTCGGATATCATAGCCAAGCGATGTCTCCTTTACTAGAAGACCTCAATACTGTTGCTCAGCATGTAAATCTGAACCCACCGAACATACCGATCGTGTCCAATGTTCTCGGAGAAGTCGTTCATCCCGGCGACCGCTCTGTATTTGTCGCCGACTACTTCGCGCGTCATTGTGCGTCACCTGTCCAGTTCAATAAAGGTATTCAGTCTCTGGTAGCCTGCTCCTCCACTCCGGTAGACCTGTGGATCGAGATCGGACCTCATACAAATACGCTCCCGATGCTTAAAGCTAACTCGAGTCTGAGGAGAGGTGATATTCTTCTCGGTTCGCTGCGCAAGCAGCAGGATGGGTGGGAGACTTTGACAGGAAGTCTGGCTCAATTCTACGTCAGTGGCATAAACCTTCGCTGGCGAGACACCTTTGCACACCTCCAGGGTGTCAAGTGCGTCAGCCTCCCTTCTTATCCTTTCTCTCCATCAAAGTTCTGGGTCGAATACAAGGAATCTCAGCAGATCTTCGATCCCGCTCCCTCAGCACCGTCGACGCTGTCTTCGGTCTTGGAATACTCGATGTTAGGGAACTGGATTCAATGGCCATCTTCTGAGAATGACAATACTGCAATTTTCGAGACCCCTATTCAGAAGGTAGCTGGATGGATCAAGGGTCATGTCGTTGGGGGAATGCCGCTCTGTCCCGCGTCCGTCTATATCGAACAAGTTCTCTCTGCCATTCATTTGGCTTGTGCTCACCTCGGTCAAGCCCTACAAGGTTCGCACGCTGCCCTTCGTAGCTTAGTATTCGCAAAGCCCCTAGTTCATGATTCCTCTATTGATCGAATTCTCATCACGAGAGTATCAATACAAACTGGTTCCTGTACATTTACAGTCAGTTCCAGAGTGCCATCAACGAAGGACGCGGACACTCATGCTTATGGAGAGTGTCGGCTACAGTCAACGACTTTAACACTCACGAAATTCGTACGGAAGTTGCCCACGGTTTCTCGCTATATGGCGGCTGTTGCTAGGGCCGGCTCTGGCGTTCATCCCGAAGTCTTTTCCACCCGAACCACCTACGAAGTCATTTTCCCACGTGTCGTTGAATATTCAAAGGAGTATCAGTCGATAACGTCTCTTACTGTCGACGCCAGCAACATGGAAGGATGCGCAGACGTGCGACTTCCAGAGGGCTATAATCGTGGAAAGTTTATCGTCCATCCAGTCTTTACCGACACTTTGCTTCATGTCGCTGGCTTTGTGGCCAATCTCCAGGGCGGTGCCAATGACGCGTTCATTTGTAACGAGGTGGAGAGTTTCAAGATCCTCCCTGACCTAATTAAAAATGACGGGTCATACACTATATATTGCAGCAACTCTTGGGCATCAGACGATGAGGTAATGTTCTGCGATGTCTACGCTGTTCTTTCCGGAGAATCGAATAAAATTGTTGCCCATATCAAGGGCATGCAATTCCGCCGTGTTCGACTTGACAGATTCAAAAGAGCGCTATCTCTGACCTCGAAGCAGCATAGCGTTCGTCCGTTCAAAAGTGCATCCCCGCTGTCCTTCAAGGTTGAACAAAGGCCATCTACCAAAATTCGTTCAAATATCCATAACATCGTGATCAATCTCGTGTCAGAAAGCTGCGGCTTTGTTGCTCAGGAGCTGGACCTCCGTACGGATCTAGCCTCTCTCGGCGTCGATTCTCTGATGTCTATCGAGTTATTTGGTCGCCTCGGGCTGGCGTTCCCAGAAGCACATCTCAATTCGCACACGCTATCATTTTGTACTACCATCTCGGACATCATACGCGAAGTCTCCACGAGGATGAATGTCAGAAGTACAGCCGGAAGTGACTCTCCTATGACAGTCTTGAGCGGTACGTCGACTCCGAGGACTCTTGTCCTAGAAGATGCGTTATTAGATTCAACACAAAGTGGGGAATTTGATGTCAAAGATATTCTCTCTCCCGTTCTCGGTCTCGCTACATATGAGATCGACGATGATGCGGAACTCGACTTCCTTGGCCTGGATTCTCTGACATCCATTGAGGTGTTCCATGTCCTCAGAAGGGAATACGATCTAGAGCTCCCAATGAATCTTTTTACCATCTATCGTACCTCCCGAACCCTCCAGGCCTACTTGGCTTCTCAGCTGTCGAAAACCGCAAATGTTTCTCATTCAGAGATTGTTCACGATAAGCTCAAACAACCCACGATACCGACGAACACCGATACACTGACTCGAGCTTTGCAGTTGGAAGTCAACCCTGTTCCTGTACAGTCATCGAACAGCAGCCGGCTACCTTTATTCCTCGTCCACGATGGTAGTGGCCTTGTCAGCTATTATGAACGCCTTTCTGCGCTGGATCGACCAGTCTGGGCGATTCATAATCCCAAATTTTCTACGAGTCAGCCCTGGGATAGTATTTCTCAGATGGCCAGGACGTATGCGAAGTTCATCGCTGATCTCATCACAGGCCCTGTGGTAGTTGGAGGTAAGCTTCTTACGCGTTGAAATGGATAGAATTTTCATTGTCTGCCTGACAGGATGGTCATTTGGAGGGGTGGCCGCATATGAAGTCGCTCGGCAACTTGAACTTCTCGGCAGAACAACGCGAGGTGTTATCTTGATCGATGCACCTAATCCCATCGGGCATGTTCCCCTGTCCGACTCTGTAATCGATGCCGTGCTCAATCTCGACAGTCGAAGCATCGACTCTGAGATCGGAAGGTTAGTGAAGGCACAATTCTCAATGAATTCGCTACTGCTTGGCAATTACAAACCCGAACTGTTTCTGTGCGATTCCCCGCACCTGATCATGCTTCGTTCAAGAGAGGGGTTCAGTCCAGCTCACGTCGAAGTCCCCGCATGGTTATCTGATCGTACCCGGCGTGAGGCAGCAATTTCTGGGTGGCAAACGCTATCGAGGAGTCGCGTGGACATTTTTGACATACCCGGGCATCACTTTGAACCTTTCCATCGGAAAAATGTGCGAGTTTGTATCAACTAGTCATGACTCACATATCTGACGATTTCGGTAGATTGAAGCCGTGTCTTTGCAAATTTCACAAGCATGTATACGTCTGGATGATTTGTAGACACTCGGAAGCTATCACGGCTCTCCTCGACGGTAGAGTAAGTAACTTATTAATGAGTCATTATCACATCAAAATACGAGATTTACATAATATACGAAATGCTTCGATAACATACGACAAACGAAAAGTACTAGTCAGTCAATCCAAGTCGGTTCAACAGTCAGCTTCGCCTTGGGTTTATATATACTTTTGTGGCCTGGCGCAGGCTGGGCCTGCATGCGAAGCTTCACAGTCCGATGTACCTTCACACCGTTACTCCGCTGCTTGGGTATGAACCGAGGGCTAGCCAAATTCGATCTAGATCACGTTATTGAATTGCCGATAGCACGAAAGACGGAAAGCACATACTTGAATGTATTCACCCATTTATGATTACCCTTTTGATACCGCAAGTGGAGCGGGAGGATCTCGAGTATCCACCAACCCCGTTTCAGCTCTAGTTGGTCGTATATGGGCGACAGCGCGTCCTTGAGATCCTCGAGCTCCTCGTCGATCATCAGGTGATCGTTCGTGTGGACGATCAAGCTATGTGCGGCATTAGCCTTGCGTTTCCAATGAGCGGCGAGGTGCTTGATGAGTCCTTGTTTCGTGAGCTTCTCGAGGTATTCTGCCGAAGCGTCCAGACGTGGTGGCGGGCGAGGAAGGACAATGGGGTATAGTGTGGCGGGATCTAGACCGACGGTACGGAGTTTCTCGGTGTGAAACATCATACCGGTGTTGGCCTTGAAGCATTCTCGTATCATCCAACGAAGGGGTATGCGAGCCAGAGAGTGTCGGGTCTTGTTGGCAACGGAACCTCCGCCAACATCTAGCAAGAT
>JABCKS010024979.1:0-37359 GCA_018851325.1 Termitomyces sp. DKA19 | reverse complement strand
AATCGATGGGTAAATTATGCCAGATACATACATATAACGGGACAGCTGACGACAAGCGGACGTATGTGCTTGGACAACCCCATACAAGACCTGAGCTGCATTGCAGGACTGTCTTCAGGGTGATTAATCATCCTTCCCTGACGGCAATTTGAGAAGGCAACGTCGGACCTCTTCCGCGGGCAAAGCCGCCCGCCTGGCGTGGAAAAGTCGTGGTGTTGGAATTGCGTCATGAAGGACGTATTGAGCATGGTAGGTGGGTCACAAAAGGCACGGAGGGATGGGCCCGCAGATTTCAAGGGTTGAAAGGGACCCAGCCCCTGGTACAATTGTCAAGGTCAATCTAAACGACTATTTCCGTTAGTGACAAACCCGGCCTATTTGATGAGCCTGCTACTAGCAAGGAGCGCAGTGCAAGAATCCGCAGCGGAGATACAATCGCGTACAGCCTCCAGTACCTCTATGAGCTGGTCGAATTAGACATTCGACAGTTCTGCCACAGCATCCGCAGGCCTTCAGTGTCCATAAATTGAGGCCGGCCCTAGAAAAAATATTGTAATGCTCAGCAAAGTTCAAACACCATGGAAACAAACCTTATGTGCCATGTATTGAATTGGAAGCAGTCATAGACATATGATCATCCTGTTGCCTTTTGTCTGGCGTGGTTTTGCCTACAATTTCCTCTGCCGGGCATTTCAGAAGCGTTTCGCGCGAGTTGTCACATCGATCACTGCCGCCGTGACATAATTATCGGCATAACGCCGTGTTCTTCAAGGTTGCCGCAACTACTAATATAAGCACGATGAGGCCTTCTGCAGTTCGTCTCCTCAACATTCTCGTCCCTGTAAAACGGTGAGCCATTCCATTGGCTGCATTCTTCGTATCTGCTTACGCCATCGGGCAGGGCCGTAGACTACTCTGTCAAGATCCGCGTCAACCCCCAACAAACTGGTGTTGACCTCAATGTAAAGCATTCGATGGTGAGTTTCACAATCTTATACAATACAGAAAGATATACCCAACGACCCACTGTTTAGAATCCTTTCGACGAGATTGGTGTGTTTTGTGGTCTATCTTGGTCTGTGCCGGCTTGAACCATTTGTTTGTAGCTGTGGAAGAGGCTGTTCGTATACGAGAACGCCATAAAGACCAGGTCAAGTCCATCAAGGCTGTGACAATAGGCCCGCCCAAAGCCGTTGAAACTCTCAGGTCCGCCCTTGCGATGGGGGCCGACTCTAGTATACATATCGAGATTCCGGAGAACGCACCGGCACCGGAGCCGCTCGCAGTTGCAAAGACTTTGCGGGAGATCATAAGGCGCCAGAAGGAGGGTGTCGACGTCGTAATACTCGGGAAGCAGGCTATTGATGATGATCTTGGAGTGACGGGCCAGATGCTTGCAGGTTTATTGGGCTGGAGTCAGGCAACATTCGTGAGCAAGGTTGAGATTGACCACGCAAAAAAAGAGGCGTTGGTGACGCGTGAAATCGACGGTGGAGGTGAGGAAGTACGTTGTCGTCTACCGGTTATCATCACCACAGACTTGAGGTGAGTGGTATCGTGTCGTGTTTAAGGACAAGGGTCTCATTTTTCCTCGTCGAATCCAGACTAAATGGTAAGTCCAATCCATATGGCATCTATGACCATTATGTGGTAAATTTGACTTATCTAGAACCCCGCTACGCGTCGTTACCCAACATCATGAAGGCCAAGAAGAAGCCTGTGGAAAAATTTACCCCTGCGGATCTTGGAATTGACTATACGCCACAGCTCGAGACGCTCAAGGTAACGGAACCCCCTCAACGAGTCGGAGGCAGCAAAGTAGCAAACGTAGACGAACTTATAGCAAAACTAAAGGAGGCCGGCATTTCCATGTAGAGCTGTAGCCTTATTGTAACAGAAGCGATACCCGCAAACTCAGCTTGAAAGAGAGAGAAGAGATTATATTGTATCAGAGTCCAATCTGCAGGCTTTTGCTTATTAACTACATCACGAGGAAAATACCTATGATTGGATATGAAGGAGAGGCGGGTACGCAGAACGGAACTACAGTGGAGCGAGCATGATGAGATTAAATAGACAGTAACGAAAGCTGTGGAAAACAAGAAAAATGGGGAAATGTTAGTCGCTTGTCATCGTTGTGCCGTCGAGGGATACTCCCTGAGGTGTATGAGCGTTGGGTCGCTGTAAATGGAAATTGGGAAGCACCTTTGACCGGCATGCTGGGCAATTATTTCTGCCTGTCTCAAGCCACTTGTCAACGCAACCTTGATGGAATGCATGTCGACATTTCATCACACGAATGTCATCCTCTGGCTGGTAATCGTCCAGGCAGATGGGGCACTGGAATGGAGTCAATCTGATGAACATTCAATAGGGAGACAAGTACATGCCCGCTCTATACAGTTAGACGATATCTTGTCCTCGCGTTCGTACTGCTCGAGCTGAGTCGCTTTGATAGTCTCGAGCCCGGATTTTTCAATGTCTTCTTTGGTGACTGTTGGTGGCTTTGCATGACCGAGAAGGTCCGCAAGTTCCCTGAGAAATAGTAAACACGTCATCAACGTAGCCGAAATGAGAAATTTACAACAAAGCTTCTAGAGACGCAAGGGTTTCAGGCCCACCATTGAGGATGCTATGATTCGGAGGGTAATATCCTGGGTTTAAGTTTTAGATAGACCTGCGCCAGAAACAAATATATAGATATATATACCTCCGATCACATATATCAAAAACGTCCTTGACCCTGGACTTGTTGGAGTAGAATTACGGTTCCTTCTTCCCGGACGCAGATTGCGGAATGCCTCGGCAGCACGCGAATGCCACCCACGTCCACGATTGCCTTCGGTGGGCGCATTATCAGGCGCATGTTGCAGCGTAGACTCCTCAGGTGTTGATGTGCCGTTCTCTGTATTACTGGCAGTATTTGTTGCTTGAGGCCAACCACCAGCAATGACGGATTGGACACCAACAACGATGACAGGCACGACAGTGTGCACTTGTGTCTGTGCGTGGGACTGCGGTGCGTCGGGAACATCATCAAAGAAAGGTAATTCGGAAAGGGTAGGGTCCAAGGGGAGTGGTGGGGGAGCAGCAACAGGTTGAGGCGGAGTCGGTGGATGCGTTAATGCACCAGTGGTTTGGGGAGTGGGTAGAAGGGCAGCAGGGATACCTTGTCCGGGTTGGGCATTTGGGGGGATGGTGATGGGTGCGAAGCGGTAGAGCCGCCACCAGTTTATACGGCCTTGGGCATCGACGTCAGGTAAGGAAGCGCGTGCTGCGTTAGGAGTAGATGTGGGAGGAGTTTCTTCGTGTGTATCTTCTGATGTATTCCCGAATTCGGACTCTGAGTCTGAGTCGGAAGCTTCGCCTAGGGGAGGCATGTCGTCGTATAGACCATCGTTATCGTCTTGATGGGAAGATTGTGCATCCTCTAGTTCAGACTCAGGCTCAGGTGCGGGCGGTTCTGGTTCTGGTTCTGTTGAGTTGGTATTCGGGGTAATGTCAGCCGGTAGATTTGGAGGACTCAGTGCAGCGCGCAGATCAGTTTGTAGATCAAGCAAGAATCGTTCAAAACTGCCTTCGGCAGGTGGCTCCGCCGACGTAACTCCGGTCATATTTGCATCGTTCACACCTTGAGAATTACTGCTATTGGGGGTAGTGTCACGGGACCCAACCGAGGCATTCTCGGACGCAAGCCCAAGCCCGAGATTGAACGCACGAGCCATTTGACCAAAAAGGTGTTCTCGTGGGTCAGATGGACTATCTGTCCCTGAATTTGAAGGTAAAGATGGGGTTGCGGTGGAGTGGGGGCGCAAGCCCAGGCGCTCGCGGATGCCGCCCCATGCCTGACGCAGACGTTCAGCGCGTGTAGCGTCGAGCCCGGAGGTCGGTGTGGGAGATGTGGGCCGTAGAGTGGAAGGATCGGGAGAGGTGGAAGGTATGTTTCCTACGTTGGATGGAAGGTGGAGGGGCTCAGATGTGCCTGTGAGAAGGGAAGCGGCGGTCGCGGCCGCTGCGACACTACGAACAAGATGAGAATCAGTAGGGTCTTAGGGACAACAAAGACGGGACTTGCCTAAGCAGGGTGCCGAGAACGTCGATGCTTCCTGAGGAAATAGGGCCCGACTCGGCATCGCTCGCAGAAGAAGCGGGTTCTGAAGCTGCTGGAGGAGAAAGGGCAGGGTCGTCGGCGATTGGAGATGTGTCAAGGGTGGTAGAAGAAGGAGCGAATGACATGCGGCTGGATGGCCGGGACTGAAGGAGTGTAGAGAGACGACTGCGGGTGGATGGAGGTGTTGACGATGAACGAGGAGATGCTTCGGGGACTTGTAGAGAATGAGCGGACGGGCGTGGGACATCCGTAGTGTGTACGACGCCTTGAACGACGACAAGAGTGCCTGGTGGTGGGAATTGGTGCTGGGGAGTATTATCTGTGGGTGCCGGACCCTCTGTATTTTCTGTCGATGAGTCAGGAATGGCCACTGGCAGGGCAGGCGCTTCCGGAGCATCTAGATTAGCTGCAGAAGCGCTGTCGTCGACGGCGGTGGTCTCCGATATGGGAACCGATGCGGCAGGCGATGACTGTTCGCTGCTCGATGCCGGCAACGAGCTCGTTTCACCTTGCAAGCCGTGCGACTCGACATCATCAAGAGACTGACGCTCGCCACGCTCGGCCTTTTCGTCTATGGGGCCCAAGGGCAGTGTCGCACTCGACAACGACGACGACGATTCTGAGGGCTGCTCCGATAGCGTCTGGTCCACAAGCTCTGGGGCCTTGGACCAACGACGTGAGCTGCGCCAGGACCTCGATTTCCGGGGTCGCTTGGCAACTGGTGCCGGTGGCCTCACGAGATTGAGCAAGCTATTGCGCACTGACCTGCGCCATGTGGATGCAGGCTCTGCCGCTGCCGCGGGCTGCGAGAAGGGCTGGGAATTGGAGGCCGTCGTTGATGATGCCGAAGCAGTCGAGTTGGTGCTAGGGCGCTGCTGTCGCGATGAATTCTGGCCCATAGGAGTTTGGTTGGAAGGTTGCTGATTTTGCTACTCGACGACCTCGAAGTGGTTGTCGTCGTCGTTGTGGTCGCAGTCAAAAAGATGGTTGCCGGCGTTGGTGCCGATGAGTAACCCTATGTCAACCGGTGTCAACACTGCATTTGTTCCCTTCTGGTCACAATATTTTCCTTTTTTTTTTTATTGTTGAACAATGTCTACCAGTCTATCAACACTGATCCTCCTGCTACCGTACATCTCCAGGCATCGTTTTCCTGCCCTCGTCGAAGCACAAGCCCGTTCTCGCTCCCCGCAATGAAGGAGGCCTCCGTCCTCAACGGCAGATCACCATCAGGCTCAGGCTCATCAACTATATCGGGCAAACTTTCAGAGCACGCAAAGAACTCTAGTCCACTTTTGGTGTGCAATTCGAGCCCGTGTGTTAATTTGAGTTTCGGGAGGTGGAAGAACTACGAAACGGTGAGAAAGGTGTTATTTAGGCATCATCGACTGCAGCACAAGATTACCTGGACCAAAGTGCCTTCAGGGGGCGCCACGTTCTGAGGTTCGAGGGAGAGGTTCCCCCGCGATGGATCACCAGCGGTGATGCGGTACATAAGCGTACCGGTCCCGAGCAAAAATATCTCGTCCTCTTTGAACCCTGCAGCGTCCATGTCCAAACCCCCTTGCCGAATCGCGGCAAGGAGGAGCTGGGCTGGGCTATCACCGTTTATAGTGTTGATCATGTTACCTTCGCGCCTGCGCAAAATTTAGCTGTCTATTCGATGGCGATGGATGTTACGTACTGCGTGATAGTCATGGGAATGGAAATGGGAATGGCACCTTGGAAAGATGTCTTGACTGAGTTCAAGGGTGCCGTCAGCGCTACTCCAACAGCTCCAGAGTCGTAGATAGCGTCGTTGTGAAAGAGCGTTACGGGGCGACCAGTAATGAAGGGTGTGGATGACGCGATTAAACCAAGCTAGGAGTCGTCGGTCGTAGTTCCTCATAGAGGCTGCTAGGAACATACACTTGGTGCATTAGGAAAGCTTTTCAGAGAGCTCAAAAGACCCTCGGGAGCACTGTCTGTAAAGTAAACGAGCCCGGTCGGCCTGTACGCGTTAGGAAAGTTGAGATGCAAGAGAACAAGCTCACTGGATATTTTCAAGCGTGGAAGGCAGTGGTTCCTGGGTCTTGGTCCCTGTCAAAACATCGGCCCAGCTGCTGTATTCTTTCACTTGATCTGTATCTTTGCTCCGGAGCGAATGCCAGCGGCCTACTTGAGGGGCTGCACAGCCAGGAAGAGCTGAGCGAAAAGGGACAACCGAGGGCGGAAAGAAAGCAAGAGAACACGAGATGTGGGAGGAGACGAGTGGAGCAGAGAGACAGCCAACTGTCGAGTCAGAGAGAGTAGTTAGACGGGTCACTAGCTTAGACAGCGACGACGGCGAAACATTGGGCGAGAGCGCGAAGAGGACCGTCTTCGAGCGTGCAGCCGAGGACAGGGCATCGAGGCGGCGGAGCAGCGCAGACGGCGAGCGAGCGATGATGGTCGTGGTCATCACCTGACTCCCACCACCATGGACAGCGATCAACCCTCTTTGCTCTGGATCACGTACGTCGTGTCCCACAGACGCGCCCTCGTCTAACTCATACCAGCGTCCCGACGGTTCTCATCATCTCGACTTACTACGCGCACAAATGGTATAACGCACGCCAGCTCAGAGTCCATGGCATCGGCAAAGGCGGTCCGTCTACCTCTCTTTCTCAATGCCTCATATTTATGTTATTCACAGCGCCTGGGTTCCAGACGAATGTACGAAGAGTCCGCGTAACACCTGACATTGCTGCTCGCCTACAACGTGGGGAGGAAGTGAGTCCGGAAGAGATTGCGCGCGCTGCTGCAGAGGCACAGGCGGATGAGGGCAAGCGAGAACCTTACAACCCTCTTGCGGGCCGTGGTATCGTTGAAGAAGTGCAGCTGGGAGAGGAGCCAGTTGGTCAAGTTAATGAGTGGCTTCCTGAGAGTATAACGAATCCAAAGAAGAGGTCAAAAGGGAAGAAGCGGTAGTCATCGGTTGTTCTGATATTGTGTACATCTACAGGCTTGATATATCGTGCGGGATTTATATAAAAGGCTGAGCCTACAACCCCTCCGACGCGCCACACGCCTTTTCTTTTCCTTTGACGCTGTCTTCTGGGTCACTTACTTAATGTCCGATCATTTGCTTGTGTGGTTAATAGCCAGAATTAAGTGGCCGTTACACAATGTGCAAAAGTAAGTTGGATGGCCTGATATGACTCAATTTTCGAAGAAAGTCGCAACCTCGTACGAATCTACAAGGGCTTGAAGTGGCTCCGCGTGGTCAACGGTCAAGCTTGTAGGATCGAAAGCAGCTCCGACCAATTGCGCCATTCTCAAGTAGTTGACTTTCAGTTATGATTCTCAACTTGCCATGTATAAGGTTGAGATCGATTGAGCCTCTGATGGATCGTGAGGCTGGAGTGGTTAGAGTCAGATTGTGTTGGGACCTTAAACAGGTGAAACGACGTACTATGTATGACCTATTGGTCCCATCCTCTGATGTGCATGAAGACAATATAGTGCGCTTTACATCCCCAAGGCACTGAAGAAACTCTTTAAATATCCCGAAAAGTAGTATCATGATCGAAGCAGCATGTTGGAAGCACCCTGTGGCGCTTTGGTGAACGATTGGATCAAGGGCCGCGGCGCGGCGTATGCCGATTAGTCCATTGGCAGGTCGGGCGTGACATGTTGACAGTTGGTGTGACATCTCGCGCTCAACTATTGTAAACGCCGGTGAAGAACACGTTTTACAACGCGATGGCTGGTCGGGGCAGTTGGCAGCCGAATTATCCACAAAATCAGCCTAGATGAAGGCAACAGGATGGTTCTTTATCTACTGCTGCTTCGAATTCAGTGCATGATGCTCAAGGTTTGCTTGCCTCGTATTCGATGGCTTCGGCAAATCCTACGAATCATGGTAAGCATTGAACGTTCTTTTTCTAAGTTGGCCTCAACCTGTGTTGTACAAAGTGGCTAGGCATCTGGGGAACATGACTCTTACTGCTCAACCGCCGTCGTTCGCACAGCCAAACTATTATATGGTTCAGAATGGAGGTTATCCCGAGGGAAATCCGCCACCGTACACAGAGTATGCCCAAGAATTGGCATATATCGGCTCCCAGCATGGTCATACCAACGGCGGATATTGGAACCAAACTAGAGATGACGCTTTGAGGCTACTAGGGGACCCAGCCGGGCCGTATGTGTTGTTTTCGAGACTGCTTTTCTTTGCTCACTTTTCATCAGATCTTATTCTTACCAGGAACCCGTTAACTGGCCCCCTCAACCTTCCGCTCAGCCGAGTTATCACGCCAATCCGCTTGCGCAGGCTCTGTTCCAACACACAGCGCCTTCAACCGCATATCCTACTCCTCCGCCTCCTGGAATTACCAGTTCCTCATCCTCTCTTGCTTTTGCACTTGGAAGACCGCCTAGCCCCTCAAGAGTATACCCACCGCAACAATCACAGCAATTCTTCAATAATTTCTTGGAACAGAAGTCTCGTGAAATAGATGCTACGCGTCGTCCTGCCACCCCCCCGCAACCGCCTGCGCCGCCCCCTGTTCAAGAGAGCCCTGATCCTCTTGCACTGACAACTAGTAGGATGTCACAAACTGTTACGCCTCGTAAACGCAAGGTTTACGTCCAAATTGAGTCTCCAGCAGTCAAGCGCTTGCATTTGCATCCTGTTCCGTCGTCTCATAATAACAAGCCAGAAACACCCCAAACGCCCAAAGCGTCAACTTCGATGTCGTCAGGTACGGTTGTAAATTCTGGTGCGTCTAGTAGCAGCTACACACCGCGCGGAACTGTGAGCATGGCATATGTTGCTGTTCCACCTGCTCCGTGGTTGACTCCCACCTCATCGCGCAAGGAATTGGTCACGCATATGTCTGGCACAATGTGGAAGATGAGCAATGCCGATGATACGCCTGATCTGGGAGGGTATGGGTCTGATGATGATAATGGTGCATATAGTCCGACTCGGAGTGATGCCATCAAGAGTTCTGCTCGACGGACGGGCGATCGTGATGAGCGTGGTATGTGTAATGAATTCAGATTGAGTCGTCTAGTTTGCTTAATCGCGCACATAGCACCGCTCGAGAAACTCACTTCACTCATCGAAGACATTTTTGAGGCCGAAGACTCCCTTCCAGCCGATGTCGACATGGCGGGTCTTCCCCAAGATTTTTTCTCGATGCTTACAACAACAGATGTCACACGTCCATCGTTGAATTCTATGGTCATGCGTAAACTAACCAAGTACATTGGCCATGTAACTCGGCCAATCAAGCGCATACGGGCGGGCGTTCAGAATACGCCAAGGGGCAAGGGTCGGATGAACGAAGTTGACACGCAGATCCTATCGCGCTTACTGAAAATCCTGGAACGCAACGTACGGGCTGGTGAAGATGTGGACCCGTTCCGATATACTGCGTCTACACGCGTATCGACTGCATCACCGAGCAAGAAGAGCCCTAAGAAGGCGGCCAGGGGGAAGAAGATGGATCGTCGTTCGAAATCAAAGACTCCAGGATCGGACGGGGGACATGATGATGATGGAGAGAATCATGTTGGTTCTGCAGACGCTGTAGCGGAGCTTACAGATGTCGAATTTGATCATCTCTCAAGGGTGCTAGAGATTGCACGCGATAGTATTATTGCTGCGGACTGTTGCATTGCACTACTTGCTAGTGACAGGCTCACTAAACAGGTAAAGGTTCTGTCATGGACAAATTCTTCTAACCTCTAATATTCTAATGTTAAAAGCTGTACTCGGAGGAACTCATTACTGCGTGTTTAAGTACAATCAAAACTCAGCTCACCAAGATTGTCTACCCCTTTGTCGAAGCCTCAGCTGACCTTGGGCCCAACAGTAGTGCCAGTTCTAACGTCGTGGCCGCTATTAGTCCGCTATTGCACCATCTCGTTCTGAGCTCGTCGTCCACAGCCCAGTCACATCGTCGACAACTTAGTGAGATGTTCCAAGCTCTGTCCGCTGTGTTGCCCAGGATTAACAGCCTGATTAATGCGGAGAGTGTGGCAATGAGCGACGCAATAATCATTCAAGCTGTGTATATCGCCATCGGACCGTTTTTTGTCGTGGACAATTTTGGCGGGGATGGTGACGGAGCAAGTGGCAGTAGGAAGAAAGGTGGAGATGGCGGTAACGTTATCTTGAAGACATTTGGCAAGAGCGCCATGAGAGGGTTGAGGTTGGACGCATTGTCTTTGATTAGGAGTGTGAGTTTTGGGCCTAGATCACTGGGTTTTTGACTTATTATGGTTCATCCTTTCTTATTCAGATCTTCGCCAACCATGAGGATCAGCGATCTTGGATTATCGAGGAGATTCTGAGCTCCCTGATCAAGCTTTCGGACACTAAGCAGAAAGCTGGGCAATTCCGGTACAGTCAACTTCTTGCCTTAACATCGCTATTTCATCGTTACTTTGCTTAGTCTACGAGATGGAAGGTCTATCCGGACTGTGTCTGCCCTTCTTCTCCAGCTAGTGCAGACTTCGGCACATGACGTGCGGATTGAAGCACAGAAGATTGATAAGGCTCGGCAGAATCGCTTCGCGCTAAAGAGGCAGGAAAGTCTGACAGAGAGCCAAATGAATCTCCTGGCCCCCGAACCTTTCCTTGATGATAACGATTTAGAAGAGCTTCGTCTCTATGGGTCTGCTTTAGACTCGGCGATCAAAGCAGCAAAGACCATCATCCTTTTCCTCACCCAGAGGTACACTGAATACCTCTGTTCCTATCATCTTACTGATCCACTTGTCATAGGTCAGGTAAGGGGAAAGCGACGAAAAATTCTAACGAGGCGGAATATCGAGCAATCTTTGACAATCTCGTCACGGACCTTTTGTCTGTCCTTTACTGGCCAGAATGGCCTGCTGCAAGCCTTCTGCTCAGCATTGCCTCAAAATTCATGGTAATTATCAAACCAGTCGTTCAGTTATAGATTTCTGATCATACGAGGAAAGGTTTCATCACTGGACGATGTCAAGACTAATCAGATAGACAATGCTGCAAAGACAATCGCGCTTGATCATCTAGGTGTAATCGCGGCTCGTATTCGGTCAAGCATGCTTAAAGTGCAGAAGACTAATGGTGACTCGGGACCGAAGTACAAGGCTTTGAAGCCATTAGATGAGGTAAGTTCTCGAATTCCTAGCCTGCCCTACTTGTATTTACTTCTTTATAGATCATATCTACCGTCAATGCGAAACAATTGGATAAGCTTCTTGCAGCTCACAAAGACATTGCAATTCATCTCAGTAAATGGTCTTCTGAGGACCAAGCTTGTGATGTAAGTAAAACTTTCTACATTCTGGTTTCTCGATTGATTGCATCGTGCTCTGATGATACAGAGTGCCCGAGAGCTAACTGCAGCAACACTAGGCCAAGAGTTGGCTGCTGGGCTTAGGCAGATCAATATATGGATCGACGATCCTAACGCAGACGATGATCTCAATCTCAAAGACCAGTCAAAACTTGAGCCTTTTGGTCAAAGGCTCAAGAGTGCTCTTAGGGACGTCTGGAAAGAACCTGCGTCTGATGTCTTCGATATTGGGTAGTTTGATCTCTTCACTCTGCAACGATTCCTTATGTGCATTTTTCCACAGGTCACAAGAGGAAGTCTTACGTATTGATCGTCTCGCAGAGGAAGTGGGAACCATTCAGAGCTTGAGGAATTCTTTTCAACCAATTCTGAATATCATAATAATGGCGTTGGACGCGCCTCCAATATTCATGCGTACGAAGGCTTTACGCGCACTTGGTCAGATCGTGACGAGTGACGCTTCCATTCTGGCCACGGTGCGCGGTTAGTTTTTCGACATAAGAACATTTTCTCATCATCTCGCCTAGCCCAATGTCCGCCGTGCAATTGAGAGCCATCTTCTCGACAGTTCTTCTGCCGTGCGTGACGCTGCAGTAGAATTGATCGGAAAGTACATGATCGACTCGCCCGAAGTTGCTGGTGATTACTATCAGAAGATTGCCGACCGTATTGCTGTGAGGGAATCAGAATATGTTTCTGTGAACGGGGACTTACTTTATTCAAAGGACACTGGCCTTGGTGTCAGGAAGCGGGTCATCAAGCTTCTCAAAGCTTTCTATGGCGTCACTGAAGACACGACACGACGCATTGATATTACTACGCGTATTGTGCTTCGTATGCTCGATGAAGATGAGACCGTTAGGGATTTGGCACTCAAGACGATCGAAGAACTGTGGTTTCCAGCTGCTGCAACTCTGCCTCCAGCAATGAAATCAAAAACCATCTCGTTATCAAATTCTCAAGATAAGGGAACTCTCCTTACGAAGGTTGCTATTGTCATGGGAACAGCGGCGAACTTTAGGGATCGACAGTCCCCGCTTGAGGACGTGTTACACAGGATTATGGCGGATAAGGCTGGCACTGACGTGACATTCTTGCATCTGCGTTATACCGAGATTTGCGAGACTTTAATTGATGGTTTAGTCGATGCTTCTGATCTTCCTGGTTTCGTATGTACGTCTCGTCCGCGTTGATAACCAGTTTTCATCCCCTTTACAGACTGTCTTCAACTGCATTCGGACAATTCACCTCTTTGCTTCCGCGTACCCCGCAATTCTCTCTGGTTCCAATGCTTCAACTCTCTTGCCATACCTGAAGAACGCGACTACGGTAGGATTGGACCTCGATTCGGTTTAAGAGCAAGTTACTCACATTTTTGTTGCCAGCAAGAGGAACAGGCAACGTCTGATTATCTCCTCAAGATTTTCAGAGTATCGATACCTCATATGCCCAAGACTGCTGTTAAGTTTGCTCAGGAACTCCAAACAGCGCTCCAACCCATGATTATTAAACCAAGTGGTGGAGGAGTTCAGGTCGGTGATGGTCCTTTATTTTGACAAGTCAACTTGACTTGACTTATCATCAGGTTTTGCAAGAGAGCGTGGCTTGCATGTGTATCGTGGTCCAGCATCTAACGCACGATTTTACTAGATTGGTCAATCTCCTCAAGTCATGCAATGGTGGGTCAGAGCGTTTGGATCAATGAATGTCTGGGATTTATGTTGTCTTAAGCACGTCTTCAAGAGGCAATCAGGCGCCCTCTTTCTAACGCGATGACCGCTAATGATGTTCGGGCATTGTCGATTCTCATTTTCATCGTTGCACTTCTCGGTGAACACTGTAATTATGATGCCGTCAGAAGAGAACACTATGGTTTGTCTTCTTCGTTTCAGCCCCTTCAAGTACCTGGATTATGACGCCCCAAACAGAGCTTGCTTCCGACATTAGCAGTATATCACAGGTGAAGTGTTCCCTACAAGAGTCGACAAATACACTGACGTTACGGTCAGGGACCAATTGTAGAGCACATCTATGACAGCCTTCTGCAACTCTACGCAAAGTATACGGTGTCATCTCTCCAAGGACGTATTTTGCAATGCCTTGGTACGCTTCTAGAAACAAATGCAGTCTTTGGTACTGATCAGTCTGCTTTTGGCTAGGTTTTCTATTTCGTGCTCAGCCATCGCTGATGACTATGGAACGGTCTGCGTCGATCATGGATGCCATATTTACCTCTACAGAAGAGGAAACTCGGGCGCGACTACTGAAAATCATCCAAGAGTTCCTTATCTCAGAAGCAGCCAAACATTCTGTCAAAGAAAAAGGTACGAAAATTGATGATAGTCCGGACTAGGCCAATTTATCTTCTTCCAGAAAACGCCAAGGAAAAGACAAAAACGTCGGATGCTTATAATGTTAATATGGATGAGCTGGTCGGAAATACCGATGGATTTGCGGATTCTGGGTTTGGCCATTTGTATGATTATCATCAATGGAGAAACTTACCGATTTTTCTCCAGTGTGAGTTCAGCCATCGTTCAGCGCTACCTTAGCCCGATTCTGGATGCAGTCTTGTCTCAGAATCCTCAAATTCAAGCTACTGCTATAGACGTCCTTAGCTTTACCATCAAACAAGGTTTAGCCCACCCTCTCCAGGTCAGTAGTCCAGTGAATTTTATCTTCAACGTGTAGTGACATTCGAAACAGTCATTCCCTGTGATCATTGCTCTAGAGACTAGTCCGTTCCCGCACTTGTCCAATCGTGCTAGTGCTCTTCATGCAGTGCTGCACACGAAACATGCATCGTTACTCAACACTCGTTACACTATCAGTGCTCGTGCTTCATTTAACTATCAAAAGAAGATTACACCCGGACCTGTTTGTGGTTAGTCTTTTTGCCTACATACATATATTGCTTGCAATTGCTGAAGTTTTACAGGATTCCGCTCGCAGACACCTCCAGTGGCACTCTTACAACGATGGTACTTCCTTGTACGCGAAAAGAGGACGACGAGGCAAGACTTCCTTAAATCAATGGTCAAGGTCTTCCAGGAGATTCCTGCAAATCGGGCGACTCAGGTATCATAATATATCACTTGTTCATAGAAACCGTTTGCTCACTTGCCACATCGTAGGATGACGTTGATTTCACACGCTACATGGCCGAGAACTTTTCAGCGTTTGACTACAAAACTCAAGAGGAAGTCTTCACTGTGATTAGGTATCTGACCATCGTACTCTCCACGACCGGGATGCAGTTGCTAGAGACAATATCACCCTCGCATTTACTCTCTCACTTGCGGACTCCTTCTAATCATCCTCCACCTGTAGCACTCACACCGAACACATGCGTACGTTCCAAATTGATTTAAATCTGAGCCCCACTTATTTGCATGACAGCCTGCAATGGAAGGTGTGATTGAGTCAACGCGTAAGCGCCGACCAGTCATTTTGTTTGAGACTAATGTATTGTCCAGCCGCCAAGCCTCCTCTCGAACTTCGAGAAAAAATTGCTCTCATGAGAAGCTCCGTAATCATTGCGATGGTCATGCTCCTCAAAGCTCACTTGAAAACTCTGTATTCTTTGTCAGAGGAGTATGTCCTTCGTCCCAATTCTTTCGCATTTGACTGACGATTGCTTCAGCAAATGTAGCAAGTTCTCTCTGGGAAAGAAGAGCGCTATCGGGGACAAACCCGCTGTCAAGCGTCATGACGGCATGATGATATCTTGGGAGCGATTACCGTTTGCTCTGAATCCCATACTCACGACAGATGATGTTGAAAATCAAAAGACTCGGGTACGTTGATGAGTCTTCTTACAGATAACTATTTGCCTGACAAACAATTTGTACCAGTTTCTTGATATTTGGAATGAAGACGGTGTTACTGCTGAACCTGAAGATGAATTCTTGTCATGATTGCTCCTTTTTATTCTATTCGCTGACTGTGCTTCATTGTCCTTCTCTACTTGCATTTTGTTGTCCTTATCGTTATTGCTGCCAATGTTCACATATTGCCATACTTCAGTTACGATAATTTGTACCAGGTATAATTGTAATTCTCTGTACTCTACAGCATCGTATTATACTTGCCTCTTGTCTGCGGATCGATGAGAAATATTAACAAGTACAAACATTATTCTTTCACTCTAACCTCGATAGAAACAAAACGAGGATGGAAGATGTTGCAGCTCCCCCGCAGGCACCAGAACCCATGCAGGGTATTGTCACCTCCATACCTCCTCCGGCAGCAGTGCCAGAGGTTGTTGCGACATCTGATGAACCTGACAATGCATGCGAGACTCTTTATATTCAGAACTTGAACGAGAAGATAAAGACGGATGGCAAGCCGCCATGTTCTGCTTTCAAACTCTGTTACTCGTCTGATATCCCATTTTTCTAGTCATAAAATCTTCATTAAAAAACTTGTTCAAGACATATGGAGAAGTTTTGGATGTTGTCGCACACAGTAACCTACGTATGCGCGGCCAGGCATTTGTTTCATTCGCTTCTAAGGATAGCGCTTCAAGAGCGTTAAGGGATGTTCAACGGTTTCCATTATACTCTAAACCTATGGTAAGTATAGTCGTGACTATCTACGTCAATACTGAGTCAAATATGGATACCTAGCAAATATCGTTCGCGAGGACACGATCGGATGCAGTGGTAAAGAAATTAGACGCGGACAATTATGAGGTACACAAGACGCGGCGAGACGAGCATAAGAGTGCGTCCAAGTGGTCCTCTGTTGTTAGCGTGGCTAATATGTCTCCGTGTAAACAGAGAAGACACGGTATACAAATCCCTTGAAGCAAAAGTTTCGCGCCAAAAGGATGGCATCAGAGAGTGAGTCGAACAGGTTTCCTTTCCTTTCATTCTAACCGTCGAATCTAGTGGATGGTGTCACAGCAGCACCAGCGCCCAAACGACCAAACGTTCAAATGCCAGATGAATACCTCCCTCCCAACAAGATTCTCTTCTTACAAAATTTGCCCGAAAGCGTCACAAAAGAACAACTTGTGGCCCTCTTCTCACAGTCAGTTGAGACTTTGTGGGTTATGGTTGATTTGAAGTATTGATAATTATTCTCTTTGAGATACCCAAACCTGTACGAAGTGCGTCTTATACCAACGAAGAAGGACATCGCCTTCGTGGAGTTTATGGACGAGGGAAGTGCGGGTGTTGCGAAAGATGCTCTTCACAATTACAAACTCGATGGCGAAAACAAAATCAAGGTCAGCTTCACTCGTTTTTTTTTTTCCTGTCGTTTCGTCTGATGCACCCTACTTGCTCGTTTAGATCACATTCGCAAGGAAGTAGTGGCCTCTTAGCGCATATATAGTATCAGTTGTACTCTGCTTTGTAACATAGAGTGATTTTATTCAAGATGGAAGATTCAAATTAACAGAAATCCGCATGTGCCTACATCTTGGTGCTGTCAGCAGAAATCTCTATGGGAATCAGCAACGAGGCGCGGTTCTATTTTCCCAAAATTTCTGGATATATGACATAAGTGCACAGCCACCACAAAAGATATCACATTGAGTTCCACATACTCTGAAGTACTACGACAATACTACGAGCTATACCATATGCTTTTGGCGCGGGTATGTTTTGTTTAGGGCATCGCCTCCAAACCTCTGACTGAGAACTAGCTCCAACCTTGTTGTGCTTGATCAAGGCCCGGTGGATGTCAAAATCTCCCCCATAATTGGCATCAATGTAACTCAATGGTTTGACTGTACTGCTCAATTGCTTGGAGTAGGTAAGTCAATATACATACACAAGTATGTGAATCAGAGTGTTCCAGTGTGCAGGGCCAAGGTTTGACTGGAAATGAGCAAGGAGTCCTACAGCAAAAGAGAGATCAGGACATGTAGCTGCCTGGGCCCACATAAGCAATTCTAGGAGTTCCTAGTAGGGCTTGTCCTCCATAAAACAATGTTCAGCTTTGGTCTGAGAACCCATGGACTCTGTGAGGTGAACTCCAGCTGGTAAGAGTGTTGAGTGGGGGTTGCAGTTTGACATGCCAAAATGTTTGAGGACCCTAGTCAAATACATGTGCTGGGATAAGGAAATTGCTCTCATCTTGGGGTCATGGCTCTATGGTCATGCCAAGGATGTAAGATGGTGTTCCTAAGTCCTTTATGTCATAGATCCCTGCTAACTCTTGTTTTGCCTCCCCCACTCCCTTTGTAGTTGATACACCAAATACATTGTCATTAAACATATTTGTAATTATGTATTCCCCTCCATCCCTCCTTGATCACATGCAAGGGTCTGCTCTCTATGTATGATATCTCAGGGTCTTGTATGCTGCATCTAGTGTCCAGAACCAGTCTTTTCTGCCCTGCATCAATCTATATAAGGTTTGCAGGAGCTCTACCACCTTTCCCTCTGCTCTAGTGAACCCAGGGGGTGCCTCCATGAATATCTAGAAGTTGGAGACACTGTTGAGGTATGCAGAGACAAAGTCAACCTGCCAAATCTCCAAATCCAGCATCACAATGACCATAATTGTAACTTCAAGGGATTCCAGTCAGACCACCACTGCATACATCTCATCATAGTCCTTGCCCAACACCTATGAGTAGCCTTTTGTCACCAGCCTAGCCTTTCACCTGACAATCTCTCCATCATACTCATTTGCAAAGACCCAACAGCATCCAATCACCTTCTTTTCAGCAGACATTTCCTTCTTTGGCACTAATTACAGTATTTTCCTCTCTTCTAGCATGTGCAACTTGGTCTGTATAGTTGGAAACCACAGGTTCACCCTATGCATTGCTTCTTCATAGGTCTTTAGTACCTTTACATCATCTCTGCTAGTAGTGTGGGTGAGTAGAGTGAGGAATGCATACATGTTGTGTGCAAAGAATGACTCAGCACCTGCAGCTGCTGCCTCTTGTAGCCTGGTTAATCAACACAGTTGTATGACTATGTTTCCCTCTGGTTCAAGTTCTGTTGAGGTGCTTGCATCAGGGTTAGCTACAGCATGATTGGGTTCAGGGTTCTGGGATCTAAGTTTATGGAGTGGTGCACTCCCTCAGATGTGAGGTGCTTTAAGGAGGCCTAGCATGGTTGATGGAGTCAGTGGGGGTATTTTGTTTGCCAGAAGATTATCAGATTCTTCTATAACTATGAGAGAGTGATGGCCACTTCCTATATCAAAAATCACATCATAAGAGGTAATGATTGACCTGATGCCCCAGTCAAACAACCAATATCTGCCTTTGCCAGCAGTGTACCTAACCAGCATGTACTTGACCAAGCAAGAATCTAGTTTTGATTTTACCAGCTCCTCAGGGACTTTGGCAAAGGTAATACTACCAAATGAATGTAGATGGTTCATGTTTTGGCAGGTACCTGTCCACAATTCCTCAGGGATAGTGTCATGACATGTGGTTGGAAGTAGATTGCACATGTAGATCTATATGGCAACTGCCTCTGCCCCACAGATCTTTTGGTAAGCCACTCTCTGCCAGTATGCACTGATGCACTTCTATACTGCCTAGCTGTTATGCAGGAAACCAAAAGAAAACCTAAATGCACTGACAACCAAATAGGGTAGCTGGCAATAGGAAACTGTGTGTGAGGGCAAGTTGATAGATGTCCCAGAGAATGAAAGGTGTAGTGAAGTAAAAGAGGGGGAGTGCAAGTAAGGAATGTCACTAATGCTAGCCTAAGTTGCTAAATGCTAACAAAAGATTGCTAAGTCAGTAAGGGCTAAAGGAGGAATAGAGTGAAGACAAAAGAGTTGCTAAGGGAATGGGGAGAGGAGTTGCTAAGAAAAAGGGAGGACTAAGCAATAGGGGTAATGAGATTGGTAAATAAAAACAAACATTGCTAAGGGATGGGGGAAAGTAATAAGATCAAGGGCAACAATATGCTAAATACAAGGATGGTAGGAAAAGTTGCTAAATATAAGGATGGTAGGAAAAGTTGCTAAGGTCTGTGAGGGCCTAGTGATGAAGAAGGGATGGAGATAAGGACATAAGTGGAGTTGGTAGAGGACTGGGGACAAACACAAAAACTAGTCACTAGCCATAGTCACTAGTGTCACCAAGACACTAAAATACTATAAGGTATCCATACTTAGTACTATGCTAAATTGAGGATGAGTTTGCTAAGGCTTGTTGCTAAGCCATTAACAATGACAAGGATGACTAGAAAAGAGCTCTGAAGCTGGAAGCTGAGAGATACTGAGGGGCAAAGTACTCAGGTTCTTTATTGGTGTAGAACTGGGTATGTATAAGGAGTATTTATACTATTTATAAGTAAGGTAGTCAAAAAAGGAAAGATTGTCACCACAGGTAATGGCATCTGCCAAAGTGTCTGTAATGCATACTGTGTGTCAAGATAGTAACCAAATGTAAGTATACAGTGTCAAAACAAGCATACCAAACATTGTATTTAAAGTGTAGACACTGTTCAGGTATAAAAGTAAGTGAGACAAGAGAAATAAAGGGGTTCAGGTCACATGTTTATGTAATATCTGTTTTCTGAGAGAAGTGCCCATATTGCTAAGGGAGAGTCTCAGCCTAGTCATTCTAGATCCAAAGGCTAGACTCCATGTGATGAGGCTCATAATCCAAAAGTCTTGTAGTTACACAGATCTCATGCAAAAGCCTACCTTATTCCAGACCTGAAGACTAGACTATATGTGATAAATCATGTGATGTGCTTATGGTCTGTGTAATGAAAATCAATGAAATAACAAACAACACACCAGTCCTATGCTATGTCCAGGTCATGTGCTGTCCAGATAAGATAGTTGGAGATGTTGATATTAGTACTTAGTGACAAGTGGGTATTATCAGCACTATGCTCTTTCAATAATTGTCCAAATAGTAGATTCAAAAGGTACACCAGCTCATGTAAGTTTCATTAAGTTGTTAGTATGATAGGCATAATCCTCAATGAAAATTCTAAGGATGCCAACTGTTTTCAAAAAGGCTCTAACTTCTAATAGCAACTTGCAAGGACCCCAACTCTTCAGTAGAGCTCAGCAACTCTTGTCAAGAATATGACTGTTAGGCATACAAACATGACTGAGTATCTTTAAAGTTGGAGCATACAATACTAGTTTATATCCAGAAAATGTACTGCTACAATACTTCATTTGCTAGAGGATTTGGTTAAGAATTTCAAAAAACTCCTAGAACACTAAGCAAGTATTGGGGTTAGTAGGATGCTTAGTGGGAATAACATTAACAAGTTTCCAGTCCTTAGGATCCTTAGTGCCAATGTTGTCTATGAAACTGAGTACATTATGGAGGATCTCTGGCTATAAAATAAAGGTAATGTCATTGTAAAAGATTGGTATGGAGTTGCTCCAACCCATCAGTAAGTTCACTGAAAAAAGCATGCCAAAAGGGGTCTGAAACATCTTTAAGTCCCAGAAGGCTGGGTCAATCAGTCACTCATTATAACTGATATAGAGGTCAAGTATAGCACCACAAATACATTGAGCAAAAGATTTGGTGACATGATTTTGGAAAGGGGGTACTCCAGAGTAATGAATGGTGATGCAATTTAGTGGCTTTAGATTGTGTACAATCCTGAGCTTACTATTCTTCTTCAGAACACAAAACTAGTAGAATTGGTATGCAGAATTTAAGGGTTCATAGACACCAGCCTTGATCTCATCATAAATGATGGTTACATACCTCTTTTTTCAAGACCCAGGGAATAAGGGCAATTATGCTAGACCCAGAGTATATGAGGAATCATTGGTATACATATTAAGAAAAAGAAGTCAGAGCACTTTTCCAAGCAAAAGTCTTTTCTTACTGAGTGACATGGTTGATAAGGACATAAAGCTCATTGTTAGTGAGAAATCTTATAATATAGTCCTTAATAAAGTTTGCTCATTAGTTGCTGATAATTTGCTTAGTCAGGATGAAGGGTAGGAGATTTGAGTTGAGTGCTGGCACAGTCACTAAAGAGTTGCCAATGATGTGTCACTCAATTCTAAAGTCTTTGCTAACATGGCTGGCAATAGGTTTAATCTTCATAGTGACAGGCTTGTACTTTTTCTTTAGCTTGACATCTTTTTGCTTAGTAGGTTCATTAGTGACATATTGGGCAGTAAAAGTGTCACAACCCATTTTTGAACCTCTGAACCTTTCTCTAACAGCCCTACTACTCCCTAGAATGCCTATCAATACTCCCTTGACCAATCTTCAACACTTTCCTGGCAATCCTTAGTGGCTTACTAATAGGCCCCAACATGTTTCATGCAGGCCTAGTCAGACATCCAACCTTCTTCTGAACCCCTGATAATCCCCCTGACTCTGATATATATCCCCAACTGATTACCACAATCTACTCAACCTCTCCAGAACATCTTGATAACCATTGTGTGGCCTGCATTCCTATTCCACCACAGTCTGCTGACTAATCAGAACCAACACCTACCAAGCCTGTATAGCTCCCACAAGCCCTATGATCTGACCTACAGCTCCTGGAACAGTTCCTGTAGTTAGTATATAAGTCATAGAGCAGTATCTGCTTTAGACAGCCTTGATATTACCAATATTCTTCTGTTTATATTTGTACCTCTCCTAGTTTTGTCTCTATTTCTGTCTCTAGTCTTGCATTTTATAAATCTATCTCCTTCTTATCTTTGTCTTGTCTTGACTCCATTTTGTCTTGCCAGTTTCCATTTCAAGTATGCCTAATTTCCTTTCAACCTTAACTCTATCCTAATCTTTGTTCATATCTCTGTTTGTGCCCTTACAATTCCAAATGTTTATAACTAACTCCAGACTTGTTCTGCAATCAGCTCTGGCATTCATCAACATTAATTGATCTCCCATCAACCCTTTGGTCCTGCTCCCATTGTCTGTGTGACCCTCATCTACCTTAGACTTGTGTCTGGCATAGCTCTCAGTCCAATGTTCACTATATTTTGTCTAAAACCTTTCCAGACCCACTCAGACTTACTCAAACCACCTCTTTAGCTTATTTTGACAAGTATCTGAAGTCCAGACCTTTCTAGAATGCCAGACTATGAGTGCAAGATACTGCATCCACCTAGTAAGGACTTGCCCAGTTAAGCTGAGCCCCTGTGGTTAGTAGAACCTGACATAATATCAAGACTCCTCTTGACCCCATTCTCAATGTCTGCATATAACTCTGCATACAACCCCATTGGCTACCTAACCAATGTCTATAGTAGGCCAGTCCCTGAAAATTACTATGCCCCATTCTATCTAGGACCACCACTAGATTCCTATGCTCCCTGTTACTGAACCCCAAATCCAAACTCAGCCTTCTATACCCTCTCTGTCAGTCAAGGAATACCCCCAAGTTAGTATTGCCCCTTGACATTTCTTACTGATGGGACCTTTCCCCACTTGTAGCCCAAAGGACTACCTGGAGCACCCCCAGCCCTGCCTCATTCTACCTATCTTTCCCCAATGCATTACTATACCTACCCATACCCTACTGTGCCTCTGGGCCCTCCAGAACAACTTGACAGCTACTCCCCTTCTCAGCCCCAACCCCCATATAAGCCTCCCCCTCTCCAAGTCAACAATGGGTCAAAGTTTACATCTAACAGCATGATGAAGTCCTCTGCTCCCTCTGCCTCTTTTCCATAGAGTTTGCAAAATATACACATGCCTTTCTTGTCAGCCTTGAGCAATACAACACTGCTAGAACTCTGGAGGTATAGCTAAATTGTCTCCTCAATGTATATAAATACTATCTATAGGGCACCCTTCCTGAAACTATACAAAGTACCCTGGGAATTAATGCTAACCTCCAGAATGAACTCCATGCTATGGTCAAAGAAATTCACACCAGCCCAAACCCCTGATACTTTGAGGACCCTTTGGACTCTATTGTCTCCTTCTACATGCAATGAAAAGAACCCACCAGAGTATAAATGTAAGCCTTAGCCCTCATTCTCTGTCAGTAAGAAGAATTTAATGCTGTGTCTGATGTTCTGAGATCCCTTAGCCCCATTAGAGGACTCTTTGACTAACCCACTACTTGCACTTTGGGCCTCTCCACTCATCCCAGGGTAAACTCCATCCCTAGCACCTTCCACACTTGAGACCAACCCACCAAGCCCAAACCTTACACCTAGAAAGTTCTGCAATCCCTTGCCAATGATAATACTGCTTCCAAACACACCCTCTCCTATATCAACAAACCTGGAAACCCTGGCAAAAAGCCTACCCCTTACAATAGAAGCCAAAGTCCCTTCTAGGACAGACCACCCCACTTTGACCTCTGCATTCTCTATGATAATGCCCCTCCAAATACACCCCTGCCCTGCCAAAATGCCCCAACTCCCCTATACCAACCCCTAGGCCCAGGAGCACCCAGGCCCTTTTTTCCTGCTAACTCCCCTGACCCCCACCAAATCCCCTACTTGACTGACCCATTGACACTAATAACTTTGGACTGATAACTCCCAGGGGACCCTCTCCTCCCTACTAGGCCCCAGGACCTCTTCTGGGCAATGCTAGCCCACTCCCAGGTGGCAGACCTCCCAATGGCAGACTTCTAGGTGGATGGGGCCTGGTTATGGACAATTTCCCCCCATAATGTAGCAACAGGAACAACTACTATTATTACTACAATGCTAGACTCTTGCCCCAAAATCCAAACACTTAGGATGACACTTGCAATACACTAGCTTAGAAAGAAAAACTCAATATCCAGAAGCCCAAACCCTTCACTGGCCATAACCCCCAGAAATGGAGGATCTTCCTAACACAATGCCTTGCTATGTTCCAAGCTAAGCCTATCACTTTACAGCATTACTCTGGTCTGACCCTAACAACCCTGTACTCTCTAATTGGCTCACTTTTACTCAGGAATTCTCCAGTGAGTGCAGAGTATTTGACACTGTAGCAGAAGCAGAGGAAAACCTCTTCTATCTCTGGATGCATGACAATAAACAATTCACCACCTTCATCATCTGGTTCAAACAAGAAGCCTATAAGACTGGCTGGAACTACAATGCCCTCCAGTTTGCCCTCTGCCATGCTCTACCCCAACATATCAAAGTCATCCTCTACCTTGTGCTCAAACAAAGTGTATACAATAGCTATAAGGCACTTATAACACAGGTCAATCAATGCTATTGGGAAGACTAGAGTGAAAATACAGCTCCCCAGCCTACCTGGAACATCTTTAGCAACACCAATTAGCAACCCAGAGTATCCAATGGCAATTGACCATCACTTCTAGTGACCTCTACCAACTCTGCACTCTGTTCCCCCCTAGGACAAGGACTCCTCCATGCCAATTGACCATGACTCTGCTCATCTATTCAGCTCAATACTGCCAATTTCCACAAAGCTCCAGAACCCCTGGATGCCAGTCCTAACAACTTCTAGGACTTCAACAATACTCCAAACTCTGTTGAAGACTAGGAGGCCCTATGTGCAAACAAGATTCAGAACAGACCCTGGATCAATGTGCTGAAGGAGACATAGAAGAAGCAATGAAAGGAGGGCATATGCATTCTATGTGGTGAGTAGGGACATTTCATTGGTAATTACTCTAAATGCCAGGTGATGGGACATGCTGTATGGACTATTGATGGTGAAGACTGTAACTACCAGTTTACAGAAAACAATGTTAGAAACTAAACCTAAATAATACAGACACCATTAGTGTCAATCCTCAGTCTATAGTAGAAATAACTCTTATTGTACCTAGATCATATAGACATTGTTAGTGTCAATCTAGTATATATATAAGTATAGAGTTTGACTATTTAGTTTAAGCATTACTTACCCTCAGTCTGTAGTAGAAATGACTGAGGGTATTTGACTGTGTATATATAGTATATATATTAGTTTTCATCCATTGTTTGAAAGAGTAGCTACAATGACAAAGAGGGCTGGCCACAATGACAAAGAGTGGGTGATATGTGTAATGGTGTGATGAGTGTGGCATACTTATAGTGCTTTATTTGCTAGATTGCAACACTCCTCCTCACCATAAGTAATGCTCCTCCTTACACAGAATCCCATCTATTATAGTCCCATTATGCTCTGAAGGCACATAAACTGGAGGATTGCCAAGGCTTTAGTGAAGATATCAGTGACATTCTCCTTCATATTGACATATTGTAGAGTAATCTCCTTTGTTGCTACCCATTTGCATAGGAAATAATATTTTATATTGATATGTTTTACCTATAAATGTAGGAGGGGGTCTTCTGAGAGGTTGATTGCTGAATTGTTGTTGCATAGGATGGTTGTTGCTTTCTTTGCAGTATGCCCTAGTGCTTCCATTACTATACATAGCCATATACCCTCCTGTATAGCCTTAAATGCTGCTATATACTCCACTTTGCACAAAGATACTGCTACTATCTTTTACTTCCTGGTTGCCCAAGTTATAAGCCCCAATTCCAATGACCATGCATAGCCCCCTATGCTCTGGCAAGTATTCAGGCAGTTTGCCTAATCAGAGTCTATGAACCCAATCAGTTTCATAGGTGATTGTCCACCAAAGTATAGTCATAGTGTCTTGGTGCCTTTTAGGTACTGTAGAACTCATATAGCTATGTTCCAGTGCACAAATAAGGAGGAGTCAAGGAATTGAGACAGTTGTTGGACTGCATATTGGATATTGGGGCATGTAAATATGGCCAGCCACAGTAGCCCACCAACCAGGTTTCAATAGAGGATTTGGTTCAGTTTTTTGAGCTCTTCAGGATGCAATTTCAATCTGTCAACCCATTGTAGCTTGAGCCCAGGTTCCATTAGCAGTATAAGGGGGGTAGCATTGGTTTGGCTATACTGTGTGATTAGCTAGTCAATAAGGGTAGTCTGTGACAAGAATACTTGTTTGTTTGTCTAATCCCACTCTACTGCTACCCCTACAATGTCATGCAGGATTCCTAGATCTGAGATTGCCCAAGTGCTCCTTGACTGCTCCTTGGAGTCCTCATTTGCCTGTTTTGAACTTGCAATCAAGAGAAAATCATCCATGTGGACTCTGGTGATGACTGTTCCCTTTTCATTATTGCAGTAATAGCTACATGCTTTGTAGTATAGTCATATGAACCCTGGATTTTTCATCACCTCATCTAGTGTCTTATTCCAGATGTGGCCTGCCTGTTTCATCCTGTATAAAGGTTACAGGAGCTTACACACATAGCCTTCCTTTCCACTCTCTTTGAACCCAGGTGGTTGTTGCATATATATTTGTTTTTATTTAGGTAGTACCCCATTCAAAAATGCTGTCTTTATGTCAATCTAAGTGGCATCCCAATTCAAGGTGGCCACCATGCTGAGTAAGATCCTCAAAGATTCCACATGTGCAGTCAGTGAGGTTGTCTTATTATAGTTCCTACCTTGAACCATTGTAAACTCCTGGAGTACATGACATGTTTTTAGTCTGGTGATTATACCATTTTCATCATATTTGATGGTGAAGACTGGTCACCCTTTAAAGATCTTGTGACCTGGTGGCACCAACTCATATAGTACCAGCTCCCACAACCCCATCTGCTTCAATGAGTTTAGCTCATTATGGTAGGATTCTTTCCATCTCACTCAGTCTGCAGATTTTCAAGCCTCTTCTAGAGTTCTAGGGGTGTCAGGGTTTGCCTCTGGACCCATACTAGGTGTATCCTCAATTGCATTAAGCACTAACAAAGTGTGATTGAGATTTCCATTGCCTACATTAATGTCATCTAACCCTTTGCACTGCCTCCTTTGACTTTCTTACCACCCTTTCCATATATGTTTCACTCTGGTCATTAGGTGCAGCCTTTGCTGTTGGGATAGGCACTCAGTTCAAGTGTCAAGGTTGGTTCTGTACTTGTATGGGTTGAGTTCTATTGTTGTCTGGTGGCTGCTCCTAGGCTTTGTTGGTGTCCTTACTCATGATACCTGGGATTTGAGCAGGTTCATCATCTTCTGTTTGTGGATTTGGCTTGTCTAATGAGTTTCTCTCTATTATGTCAACAGTTAGAGGATGGTCATTAATGGTACTGGGGTTTGTTTCATAAGTAATTACTGGTGCTGCCTTGGAAACTTGATTATAACTTTCAATGAACTTTATATAGTAGAAACTGTAGACCTTGTTTGTTCCATGACTTGTCATAGCAATGGTATGCCTTAGAATTTAGGTCATAACTGACCAATATGGACTCAATGGACCACTTGAAGATTTTCAGGTTGTTTTTGCTGAGAATTAAGACAAAAACCTTACACTCCTTGTGAATGCATGAGTAAACAAGTTTTTTACTATACCAAAGTTATCTGGTGTTATGTCCATAGTCAACATTGTCTTTGTCATACTATGGAGAAAATATGTAGTAAGGTAGAATTTATCCTAGAGGAACAAGGGGCAACCTGCAGCCAGTCTCATCAATCATGCTTTTCCCATAATTGTATAATGTATGCACTTGACATGCCCTATATGGGCAGATGTATAGAGAACACTGACTTCAAGTATGATACCTTGAGACTTATACTAACTCTTGTGAGCATCACCATTAAACTCACTATCCCTTCCAATATGCAGAGTCACCAACTTCAGGCCAGTCTTGTTTTTACAAGTCTTAATCAAGGCCTTCAGTTCATCAAAGCCATCATCTTTAGTTTTTAGAGGTATAGACCACAGTTTGTTGGTGTAATTATCCACTATATTCATGACATAGATGTTCCTAGTATATGATGTTACTGCTGCTTTGCTTGTCAAGTCCACCCATATTTTCTCTAGCTTTTATGACACCCTATGCCCAATCCCCTCTTCCCTCTCCTTCAGTACCAGCATTCATACCTGTTTACTGAGAATACAATGTTTGCATTTAGGAGGTTTCAAGGGGAAATTTTTAGGCATACTTTTGATCAATCTAGCCTAGGCCATTTGTATAAGGAATTGATAATTAGCATGGCCAAGTTGATAATGCCAGGTTTTCAGATCAGGGGACATGTGTACAGCAAGGGCTTGCTTAGTGTAAAGATTTAGGGTGTAGAGATCTCTGTTGGGGACTAGGGTACTAGTTGTGATACATGTGTTTGTGGTCTTTTGTATAAGTGTGGCTCCATGATTGTCAAAGGTGGTAGTGACCTCCTGAGCATTTTGCAAGTTTGCTTACTGAGAGTAGCTTTACTGTCAATTTTGGGATGTGTAGGACATTCTCAAGTATTTTTACTGTCCTTGAGGTGCAGTCAAATACTGCCAACTCCCATAGCTGCAATTGCAAATCCTACACTGTAGATTGAGCACTTAGGAATCAGTTTTAATGTAATGAAGCTGGAGGGATCTGGGAAAATGTGCACTGTCATGCTGGAGTCAAGGTAAAATGGAGATCTTTCAAGTAGTGAGGTTGAGCTAGATAATACTATTTCCCCAGTCTGCTTGAGGTTGATGTCATTTTGTTGATCAGTGCTCTCCTTCATCTCCTCCTCAAATACAAGCAGAGTATCAAATTCTAGTGTTTCAATATATGCTAGGGGATCAGTAGCAGGGAATGAATCAGATGCCAGTTCAGCAAACTTAGCCTTCAGGGTTGTAGGTCCTTTGTGCATCACAATATAGGCAGCAATTATGTTGGAGTTACCTTCCACTATGAAGGCAGATCCACCTGCCAGTGTTATTGTTACCCAAAATGCTGCCTTTCCTTTCCTTTTTGCCTTGTGCTATGCATTGTAGTGTGCAATCTAGGCCATTCTCAACTCCTCTACCATCTTTCTGGCCATACTACTGCCCTCTAGGATACACCATTGGACAGTATATCTCAGGAAATTAGAATGATTCCTGGACTTACATCTGCTACAGACCAGCTTCTTGTATCTCAAAGTCTTCACCATAAAGGTGGTCAGTGATGTGTCTGTAGCCACTAGGCTGGACTTATTGGCATCAATGAGCATCTATTCCCCCCCTTCTAAGAACCTGCATATGTCATGAGGTCCATATGCCTTCATATTACCTGTGTTTGTCAGGTCATGTGATATAATGGATTGAATATGTGCATATGCTTTATCAGAGAGTGCCAACAGGATAGCAATAGACTTTAAAAGCTCCTTTGTGACTTTCCCCACATTGAAGGCACAGTTGATCTTCTTGAAGATTGAATTGTCTGTCTTTGTGAGTGACTTAGATGGAGAAGACTTGGTTGTCAAGGCCTCCTGGAGTAGTCAAACCTGTTGTACAGGGAAAGTGCCACCATATTATTCCTTCAAGTAAGTACAGAGTGCTGCAGGATCCCAGTTGTTTGCATATAACTTCTGCTTGGAGCTAGATAAGGCCCATTTGATAAAGGAACATGTGAGGCAGTTATTGTTAGTCCAAGCACAGTGAGCTCAAGGTTCATAAGTGATATGGAGGGTAAATAGTGAGTTGAAAACATATTCCCACAGCTGTACCATAGAAAGCTCAACATCCATATTATATGACCAGTCCAGCCATCTCCCATCATCCTTCTTGAGGACATGTCCTGTCCAGCTTGTGGTTACCTTCCCTACTGACAGAACAGTGGGGTTTGAGGATGTATTACCATTCATATTTCAGTGATCTGGTTGGAGGTGGGGGACATTGTGGGTTTCAAAGTTTCAGTAGGCATAGTCATAGTATTATCAACATGCAATAGTAACACAGCACAGAGATGAGTCAAGAAAAGGAATTCACTATGCAAGTCATGCATAGTCTATTCTAGATTATCCAGCAGATAATTAATCCAAGGGTAAGAGATTGACAATCTTGTTTGAGTCATTAGGTACAGATTCAGTTTTTTGTACTATTTACTGTACATTGCAGCACAGTCCCATAACCTGTTAGAAACTGAACCTAGATAATACAGACACCATTAATGTCAATCCTCAGTCTGTAGTGGAAATGACTTTTATTGTACCTAGATAATATAGACACCATTAGTGTCAATCTAGCATACATGTAAGTATAGAGTTTGACTATCTGGTTTAAGCATTACTCACCCTCAGTCTATGGTAGAAATGGCTGAGGGTGTTCAACTATGTATATGTAGTATATATATTAGTTCTTGTCCATTGTTCAGAGGAGTGGCCACAATGACAAAGAGGGGTGGCCACAATGACAAAGAGTGTGTGATATGTATAATAGTGCAATGAGTGTGGCATGCTTATGGTGCTTTATCTGCCAGATTGCAACAAACAAGTCAGCAGTTCAGGTCTCAAAGACATCCTAGACTGCAGATCAGACATCAATGTCTTCTCTGCCCTGGCCATATCTCTCCATCCAATGGTTTTCTCCATGGACACCCTTCTGGCATACCTCCTATCCCACTCTACTCATACTCTCTTCCTCCACACCATCCTTCCCTTCACTGCAAACTCTATTAACACCCTGGTCAACAGTGGTGCCATCAACAACTTCATCAACAAATCCCTTGTGGTGCTTACTCTACAACACCTCCAGTGCCTCCTCAGCTCCATCCTTCTCAAGCTCTTTGACAGCAACCCTACCTCAGCCAGAGACATCACCCACTGCATGGAAACAACTGTGACCTTTGCTGATAGATAACAACAGGACCTACAACTACTAGTCACTACATTATATATCTTTGCCCCCATTGTTCTAGGCTTTTTATAGCTCCACTCTACTAACCCCTGCATTGATTGGCCCAGCCTCACCCTCCATCCCAACTGGGATGGCCCAATCAACTCTAGACCAGTTCCCTTCAATGTCTTGCCCTACTTTGAAATCCCTAAGGACACCATTGATACCCCACAGATTTCTCTACAGCTCTATTCAAAGTCTGCTGGATTGTTCATCATCAACATTCAACTTGGAGACTCCCCAACAGTCCTCCCTGCCCTTGTCAACAGTGGAGCCTCTGGCACCTTTATCAGCAACTGGCTGGACCTCCCCTGAGACACCCTTGACAAACCTCTCAAGCTTCAACTCTTTGACAGAAGCCCTACCTTGACTGGAATCATCTAATATTACAACAGTGCTATTACACTCAACAATGATTTAAGATTCCAGGTCTGGCTCCTTGTCACCCAGCTTCCAAAGTCAACTCTGACATTGACTGGAGAACTTCACCATGCAGTTCTCAGGCCCTAAAGCAAGCCTAGTAGCCACCATCTCCCTCTGCCTCTAGTCCCCCTCAAACTTTGGAGCCTCCAACCCTGACCTCAGCAACTCCAGAACTACCCAAAGCCCCACCCCCTCCAAAGACAACCTAGGAAGGAAGGGAAAATACATCTTGGCTCTGGTCCCTCTTGAACAAACTACAATGGCTCCAACATCCCCAGAAATTGATATAAGGGCCTGTGGTACCTCAACCAATGATGTCAGCCAACACCAGACTCTGCTGCCACCACTCCCACACCCATTCCTACCAATCTGGAAGCCCTAAACATCAAAATTATCAGCACTGTTCTCTTCACACACATTCTACAAGATAGGACTTCTGCCTATCAGCTACAAATCATGCCATCCCTACTAGAGGAATACCTACATGTAGAGACTACCCCAACAGAACAGAAGACAGGAACAAATCCTATATGAAGTAGTTCCCCCAGAGTATCATGAATTTGCTGACATATTCTCCAAAGGAAGTGCAAAAGAACTTCCTCCATACTACTTCTACAACCATAAGATTGAGCTTGATGAAGGCACCTCTCCTCTATTCAGCAAGATCTACAATATGTCCAAAGTCAAACTTTGGGCTCTCAAAGACAACATGCTTGGCAAAGGCTTCATATGCCCCTTGATCTCCACTGCCAGTGCTCCAGTTCTGTTTGCCAAGAAGAAGGATGGGTCTCTCCAACTCTGCATTGACTACTGGGGACTCAACAAAGTCACCAAAAAGAACCAGTACTCTCTCCCCTTGATTAGAGACCTTGTTGACCACCTCTGCAGTGCTAAGATCTACACAAAGATAGACCTCCACGCTACCTTCCAGTACTTCATGAATGACATCTTCTATAACATAAACAATATTTTTATTATTGCATACTTGGACAACATTCTGATCTACTCAAACTCCATAGAGGAACATTTGTAACATGTCTATTACATCCTAGAACAACTCCAGGAATATCACTTTCACACCAAACCTGAGAAATGTTCCTTCTACACCACAGAGGTCAAATACCTGAGAGTTATCATCACTCTAGAGTTGAGGCCATTCTCAACTGGCCCCCATCTTGGAATGTCAAAAAGGTGCAGTCTTTTTTGGTGTTTGCTAACTTCTACTGCCAGTTCATCAATAACTACTACTCTGGGATCATAAAACCCCTCAATTGGCTCACCTAGAAGGACACTCCCTGGGACTGGGACAGCAAGTGCCAAAGTGTGTTCACCCTCCTCAAGAAAGCTTTCACCTCTGCCCTAATCCTCTGCCATTTTGGCCCCATCCTACCTATAGTACTCAAATGTGATGCCTCCAATTATGCCATTGCCAAAGCACTCTCCCAGTTGGACTCTAGAGGGAAGAATCTCTGCCCCATCACCTTTTACACTCATTTCATGATCCCTGTAGAGCTCAACTACAATATCTACAATAAGAAACTCCTCACTATTGTTGAAGCCTCCTAGCAGTGGAGAGCCTACCTTGAGGGAGCTCTGTATTGTATCCAAGTCTACTCTGACTACAACAATCTACAATACTTCACTACTACCAAACAACTCAGCCACCAACAAGCTCAATGGTTTAAAACCCTCTCTAAGTACAACTTCACTATCCACTACTGCCCCAGCTGACTTAGCATAAAACCCAATGTCCTCACCCAGAGGCCCAACATGTACTCAAAGAAGTCATTTGAGGCTGAATGAAATGTGTTTAACCATTGGGTGGTAATCTCCCCTGAACACCTTCATGCTGTACTGATTATGAATGAAGAAGGAATTCTCCACCAAATCTGAAATGTGCCTCTGAATGCCTTCTTTACTCGGAACAGCCCCTGGAGTAACCCTGCCAATGAATTAGCAGCCAATCAACCCTTCACACTAACCCTGGACCATCAACTTCTACTCTGGGAGGGAAGAATCTATGCTTTAGACCACAAGTCCATCTGCCTCAACATACTCCAGTAGTGCTATAACCACAAACTCCAGGGACATCCAGGAATCCATAAGACTCTTCAACTCATCTCCTGGACTTACTTTTGGCCAGGAATGAAGAAGGACATTACACAATACATATAGGCTTGCAAACTATGCCTCTAGGCTAAGGTACCCTGCTACTTCCCCCATGGCCTGCTAAAGCCCCTCCCTGTTGGCTGCCACCCCTGGTCCTTAATATCAATGGACTATATCATCAAACTTCCTGAATATGAAAGCTTCAATGTAATTCTCATGGTTGTTTGCTGACTCACTAAGCAAGCCTTGTTTATTTCCTGCCACACCACTGACAATGCTCTGGAGTTTTCCAGGTTGTTCCTCAAGCATGTTTTCTCTAAGCATGGACTCCTGGACAACATTATCTCTGACTACAGCACCCTATTCATCTCCCAGTTTTGGCAATCACTATGCAAGACTCTAAAAATCAAAACCAACCTTTCAACTACCTATCATCCAGAGACTAATGGACAAACTGAACAAATAAACCAGACTTTGGAGCAGTATCTCTGCCTTTACATTAATTATTTATAAAACAAATAACACAACTGGCATGCAGAGCTTCCCCTTGCTGAGTTCACTTACAACAACACTCCCCACTCCACCACTAGAGTTTCCCCATTTTATGCTAACAAGGGGTATAACCTCTGGCTCATTCAGTCACTCAAAGATATCCCCTGCTACATTGTCTACAAAGTTATGGAAGACCTCTAGTCCCTCTACCAGTTTCTCTGGAACAAAATCAATACTGCCAACCAGGCCTACTCCAAGTATACCAATGCTACTGGCCCCTCAGGACTCTGGTATGGTTCAACCAACATAGCCTCAAGACCCACAAACCCTTTATCAAGCTTGATCACAAATGACTTGGCCCCTTCAAGATCCTCTGGAAGGTCTCCACCCATGCCTATAAGCTTAACCTACCCCTAGGCCTAAAGGGCCTCCACCCAGTATTCCATGTCTACCTCCTCAAGAAGTACACCCTAGACTCTTTCCCTGGACAATGACCTGGCCAACTGCTGCCTGTCAAAGTCAAGGACAAGTATTACTATGAGGTTGACTACATTCTTGACTTCCACCTCATCCATGGTCAACCCCACTACCTTATCTGCTGGAAGGGCTATGGACTTGAAGACAACATTTAGAAGCTCTACAAGAACCTCTCCAGCACCCCTGCCAAGCTCTGAGACTTCCATTGATGTCACTCCACTAAGCTCTAGGACCCTTGGGACTAGCTGACACAGAAGGCATTAGTAGGTATAACCCCCACCTCTGGATTCATTGAGAATTCAACTCCTATAAGAAACCTCCTATGTTTTTTATTGTTTCTCCCCCAATCCAAGAATTGACTCTTCCTATACCAGCCAGACTGGAGAGTAAGAAATGATGTATTAACAAACTATGAGTACAGAATATGACAGTTGAAAATTATAATGGTACAGAATATGCAAGAAAGGTCTGCTCTCCCAAACCACTCTTAAATTCTCCTCCCTACCAGGTTAACCTCTATCTGGGCTACCACCAGGGCCAGAGTCTCTGGATAGCTTGGAAAGGGCTCCTCTATGTACATAGCCAATTCCCACCACAACCTCACTCTGCCATGTTTTGCCACTGGTGCCCCACCAAGAGCCTCCCCATCTGACACATGCCCTGCTCCAACTCTGTGAGGTAATCCCCAGGCATTCATGCCAATCCATCTTGAATTGACATAAAAGCCATTATTGCCCCTTCAAGAAGGATTCTGTGCTCTCAGATCTAATCTACAGGGCCCTATCAGTAGGTCTGGAATAGCAAAATAAACAAACTCTTATGTATGACACCTCTCCTCCCCAAGGCCACCTTGTTGGCTAACCACTCCTTATGCTTCTTTCCCACTACCATAGCTTGGGGCACCTCTGCCTCAAGACCTCCCCACTCTCCCTCATGCTCTGCTCATGACTCTAACTGCCCCAACTGCTCCTCTGCCACTTCCACAACTTATGCCTCTAATTGAGCCAATTGCTCCCACAACCTCTGCACCTTCAGCAACTGCTCTGTGGCCCTCTGAACTGCTACCCACTGCTCCTGTTGTGCTGCATCCTGGTCCTCACCTAACCACTGGATTTCCTCCTCCTGCACCACTAGCAACCTTGTCAGCAATTCCATCTGCCACTGTAACAGCTACTCTGATATGGGGGCTGCAGGGATGGGCACCCCCAGCACTGGAGACATAGGCCCTAGGGGGTCTGCTAAATGCCCCACTAGAGCTCCTGAACCTGGGAAGTATGTGTGGGGCCTTGGGGGGCCCACCATTATTGCCTCAACCTGGGACCTCTTGCTAGGTCCAGCCTCTGGAGGGGGATGCCCTCTACTTTCCCTTATTCCACATGGTAGATACCTTCTCCTTGTGACCCCCCCATGGTAGACCTATTTTTCCCACAGAAGCTCCACCCTCTGACACCCTCCCCCTGTGCCCTTCCCTCATCTGGTCCCTCACCCAGGCCACCTCCCAACCCTGCTCTATGGCCATGCACATCACCTGCTACTCCTCTGAAACAGTGCATTTCTTATGCCTCATACAGCATAAAGATAGACCAAAGAGTCTTAGTAGGACTCCACCACTAGTGCATCAAATTTGCACTTCTCCCTGTGTCAAGCACAAGAGGCACACTGTGGAACTGACTTAGTCAAGATACCAACAGCACTCCTATAACTCATCAGAGCCTTTGTTTGGCACTACTCCAATATTGGGGGCCTCCATACCTGACTCATGGCCTCCACAAACCTTTCCAGAGTGACCTCTACCTGCAGTACCCACTGACCCTCTGGAATGACTCAGACCATTCCCAGCCCCAGACTAGGCCTCAAAAAATGGGTTAGGGAGGCCAGGGCTTGCTGTGCAGATGACTCTGATGACCCTGGAGTTTGGGAAGCACCCCCAGATGAGCCTGCCACTGCTGCATGCAACTCTGCCAAATATGTTACCCAGTTCAAACATGAGATTATTGTACCTACAACTGTTATACATCCAATCCACCTGCCTCCAATCCTGCTGCTGGTCAAACCCCACTTGACAATCTTTATACTCTACCTATACCTCTGTGCAATTCTCATCAGATGTTCAGCTTGTTGGAAATACTTCCTGTTACACTTGTTTTGAACAGATGTAATTGTCAGGTTGCTCTCAATATATTAAAATTCAACATGTTCAGCCAAAGCTATTGTGTATGCAAGTAATGAGAATTACATTTGAATGATCATGAGATGGCATTCCTCCATGATAGAAGTAGTAGAGACTGGTTGAATAGTAGAGCACAGTTTGTTTGGTGAACTTGAAAATACTTTCTCAGTCTAAAGCTTTCTTCTTCTGAGTAAAGTTTCAGGATCAGGCAAAAAGGACTTTGAACCACTGCTATTGGTCCTAGTTTCTCTTTTCCAATACAATGGAGTTTTTCACTTAGGTATAATAACTTCAGGTGTTTTGGGCCAAGACCCAGGTGGTGCAAAACTAATATTTCAAATGGGTTGGACTCCTCATAAAAATCCAAAAAGTGAGTTTTGTATTAAGAATCCCTTGTAGTGGGCTCCAAATGTTACAAAATCTAAGTTTGAATATTGACACAAAGTCCTATGACCTTGGCCAATGTGATATACTTAGTTTGCAAGAGTTTGGGGCCCTTTGAGTACTAGTTCTCAATTTCCCAAGTAGACAATTATAATAGATTTATTGATTTCAATTCAATAAGACAGAGACAGTCCCTAACTCAAGAATGGGCTCAAAAATTGTATAAACTGATTAACCCAAAGTAAGTCAAGCTCCTGAGCCTAAGAAATCTGCTCCCTGGGGACTTGCAAGCCATGGCAAGTACTTGCTTGCCTAAATCCCCCAATTCTTCCTCTCTTTTATACCTGCTGTGCC
>JABCKS010024978.1:24988-37560 GCA_018851325.1 Termitomyces sp. DKA19 | reverse complement strand
CATGAGCCGTTACACAACCTCCTTAACTCATCCTCACTGACAGCAGCTCAAAATTAACTCACATTGTTTGTACCCATGTAGAAGTAGCACCTTACTTCATACTTTGTACACTTAATCAACTGGTTTGTTTTATGACATGTGAATTGTAAGCTGCATGACCCATACTGGAAATGTTACAACTAAGCATTGAGTTGAAGACTCGAGGCTCTAACTGAGCACAGTGAGGTTAGGGTCAGGACTAAGCATTGAGTTGAAAATTCAAGGACCACTTAATAATTTTGTACTTGGTCAGTAGCATTGCAATTGTAACACTTTGTATAAATTGCACCAATAATATATAAGACTGAGACTAAGACCAAGCATCCATGCCGAAGGCATGGTCGAAACACCTAGTGATCACTAAAGCCATGTCACATGTGCTGTAGGTTGGGGATACTTATGCCGTAATAATTCAACAATGGCGGGAACCATGTTTGATTTCTCGCACATTCAGATCTTGCAAACGGTGCACACCAGCAAGTAATTTCTTGCATTAGTCTGTCACACAGTGCATTATATCTCTTGATACTCTGTGTGGATATCCATCTGTCCCTCGGCTATCCAGATTCACCCACTAACATCCACATCCTCGACACAAACCATGTGCATTAGAAATTGACCGATGCGTACTCGTGGATGCCGTCTCAATTACCGAAGACGATGTAAGTACCGGGGAGGCGATGACGAGGAAAATCTTGGGGAGAGTCTAGGTATAGTACGAGATACAATTGGACATTGCGTAACGTAACACGACTTGATCAGTATGCGAGTAACTATCAGCGTCCAACTCTTCAGAATCGCTGAGCTTGTGAGTTCTCCATTATGCGACATTTTGCTAGAGCTACTACTATCAGGTCCGGTCCGACCTTGACATATCTCCGCACCTAAAGCTCCAAAACAAAATCAACCCTGTCTATCTCGAAAAGGAATCCATCCCTTCCAATGATGCGTCTGTCACCGGTCAGCGGAGTAGGAAACTATCCAATAGGGAACTTGACTCGAGTGATGGAATGACCAAGCACTGATCAAAGGTTTTTTAAACTTGCTACCGCCACATCATGGAAAGAATTATAAAATGGACAGCGGGACCATGTTGTGAGTTTCGTTGAACCGGTTCCTTGGAGCGACTATATCTCGTTGTTTATCAGACAGTGGGCCGCCTCTGAGTAAAAACGAGCTATACAACTTACGCTGCGAACTGCAAATCAATCCTGTTCTTCTGACGACAAACGCAAAAACAGACTTTAGTCTTGTGCCTGGTATGCTTCCTTTTCGTGTTGCGTCTTCATGTGTAAATCTTATGTTGGGGTAAATTTCGAGGCGAAACGGAAGGTTTCACTGGAGAAGTAGACACTCTTCCTCCTGCATTGCAAAGGCACCAACCCGCTACTTTTCCATCTATCACCGAGCTCAAAGTCATCACAAAAGAGGCACCGTGGTGCACAGTTGTGGAAAACGAAGATGGAGTCACCATTGCTGATGTCCTTGTCAAGATCTCCAGAGAGTGCGTCTATCCGTCATACATCCTCCATATCACCTGGATTTTAATATGATAACAATTTGGGATAGCTACATGATACCAGTCGAGCGCCACGAATTCACGACTCTTCCAAAATATGTACGGGATAACATCGAGTTGTGCTCGGCATTGCGCACTGGCCGGCGGGGTAATGAGCTCAAACGTTATGGTGCGTCTCTGGCTTTCTCTTACCCGTCATTGTGAACTTCTGCCTCGCAGATTGGCTGCAACATCGTGTCATGTTCAATGGGTTTCGGAAGGAGGCCGATTTTGCGAAAAAGAGACTTGGCTACGATGCTCCGAACATCTTTGTGATGGACCTATGTGTGTAAATGACGATTTGGTGGAAGATAGTTGATTTTTCTCAGACATTTCTTGTGCATCTCGTGATAGAAAACATATGAGTCTCTTGCGCTGCGTTAATTGTCACATCAGTTGGGCGGGTTTCTCCGGAATTGCCCTGGAACTGTGGCGTCACAATGACATATCCCTGTTTTTGCAGAGCCTTCAAGTTAGAGTTTAGGTTGCAGCCCCAACAAAAAAGCAATAAAGTTCCAGAATTTGGAGGAGACTTTCGCCTTCGTACACATAAATCAGGCTTTGAACTTTGTATAAATGTGTGTAATGATTGTTTTCTTCTGCTGAGCTTGTTACCTAGTACACGGATATGAACTGGTTTCAATCATGGATCTCAATACCATACAGAATATAGAGTAGCATAGGGCATTTGACGAGAGGATTACAGTATAACATAAGGCATTTATTACAGCATAACATAGGGCATTTGACAAGAGTATTATAACATAGGGTTTTTGACATTGTGAATGTAGTCTTCGTTTTGATGAGGTGGCTGGCTTTTTGATTGATCCGAAAGAGAGCAAACGTCATGACAACGGGCTTGTTGAACAGGAAATACAACCAGGTATTACCTCCAACACAACGTCGAAAAGTTTGTTGAATTGAACACGAAACCGGCAAATATGAAATGCAATATGAGGTGTTTGATTTCTGATGATTCGGATTCTTTCCGCATAATCTGAACACATTTTTTATCCTCTCTTAAGGTTGGCCATGGGAGCAAATGCGACCGGGGTCTGTAGCGTTTGTCAGGCGAGGATTTCCCGTTCTTGAAGAAGGACGAAGCCGAAGCAGTGCAGACGATTAGGATTGATCTGGCTCGAGTATAACAGCCGAATGGCTAGGAACATCCGTAATCAGGAATTTCGCCACCTTGCCCCCTCGGACAAGGATGCCAGTTTGCGAAGTGACGGGTAGGCTCTCTCTCTCTCTGTATAGGTACATTATAATGATTTTTGACCATCAGTAGTGTGTTCTAATTCGGCTTCGCCGCCGATCATCGAATCCGAGGCAATAGTTCGCCGTTGGTGATGCTTACGAAGATAATCGTCACATGAATATTGATAGTTTCACAAAGGCAGCTGTAAATTTGAATAGAGCCAACGGAGAGAAGATGACGCGTTCACAAATCTGGAATGTAGGTTTAAAACTTTGACTGAGCAAGGATCTTAATTGTAAGACGAAAGGAGGGTGAATGATGCCATGAGAAATACACTCACTGGTGTGGATTGCCGAATTTATGAGCCCTACTAGGGTGCCAAAGGACATATTAAGCGTTCCTCCGGTTCAAGACCTGAGGCCTGAGGCACGAGGGCTGAGGCAGTCAAAATGAACCTTGTACGGTCATGATCCCATCACAAGTCTGTGCCGAGACGGGGGGTGGAATCTGAATCTATTCCCATCGAAGTCGAAGAGCTTTTCCGTTGTCATTTCATCAGCAAAGTGGAAACGAGAGAACGACACCATGCTCGGGGATGAAAACTTCCTACTTCAACACGACGGCTGGCAGCACCATCGCAATTATATCTGCTTTTGCTTGACCAGTACCATTAGCTTCTGAACATGCATTCAGCGTGGAGTCTACATCAACTTGGCCCCTAATCATAGACACATCAGGCTGAATCAGGTGTCCCCGTGTGTTACAACCATACCTCAGTATCAGTAACATTGCACAGTATTTCCTTCCCACCGTGATTCATGGATGAGAACTCTCGAGGTTGTCGAGATAGCTTCACCGGACAACTTGACGGTCGGCCAAAACCAGCGGCCCGAGAAGATTTGCGTGGGGAATTTTGCCGTACGGAGCTTCGGGCCGGACAGATTACCTCTTGAATAAACGCAAGTCTATCTGTCCGTATACACATACTTGATATCTGATGAATTGTATAGTATTCGCTGAGGTAGAATTGGATTCATGCTTTTTGGGATCCACGCTTAGCACGCGCTTCCTTTTCTCTACGCCCCTCACAGACGCGCCTCGAGTGCTATAAATATCCAAATTCAAACCTTATTGTGCAGCCCATATAAAGACGCGTTTGAAGGGTTTCTGCTTCATATCTCATCCACAGACTACGTAGGCACTAAACCAAAGGAAACACTCATTGGCTCTCGACTATCATGAAATTCTCGACGACCGTTCTACTCGCCGTTTTTGTCCTTCCGTACCTCGTCAATGCCCGGCCTCCTGCAACACTCGGTACACTCTTCCCACTTATCGTATCCCGCCCTTAATCATTTTCCGTTAGACCCCCACAATAAATCCCCTGTGACCGATCTCGACATCACTGAGAAGTCCCCTGGCACAAGTAGGTACCTCGCCTTGAAACTCCACCTTTCCCTAAACCTCGCCTTCCTATATTTATTTAGGCAGCGTCAAAGGCCAAGCCAACGATAACCCCAACGGCAAACAAGACGAGACTCAGCGTGCGCTCACACGTATATATTCGATTCCTGTCCGGGCTAATTAGTATTGGTAGGATCGGAATCTCGCTCAGCTATAGATGACTGTACGTGCTTTTTCGCCTCATTGTACATCTTAGATTTGATTTCTGTGTAGCTATCGAAATAGATAAGCCACGTCACTATACTGCGCAATCGGCTGGTACGTGCTGTTTGTTCTTTGCTCTCCCTCTGGAATGAGAACGTTTATGATTGGTAGGTCACAAAACTGATCTCGACAAGCCCTTGGTTTCGCAGCGACGTAAAGGTACATTTTATGTTCATTCGTAGTCAGCTGGGAGCGCTGATCTGTTGCCTACACAGGTGACTTGCATAAGACATCATTCGTAGGACCTGGTCTGTTTTTCTCTTCTGTTTTGTTTTTCAACACCAATTGTTGACTGTGTATACAGACTCGGACAAAGAGGGTCCAAAGCGGACAGTGATGGGGAATCGTAAGGAAGCAATCGACAAGACAGATTTGAGGGGTAAGTTTTCATTCCCAAAGCGACCCAGCTTTTTGCTTACATGGAGATATCTTATAACAAACAGCGGCCCACAAGGACCCAGACCCGCCAGTGGGCGTAGAAACTCCAGACCCTAGAGGAGCCGTCGACAAACAACCGACACGTCAGTTTTTTCTTTCTTTCTACAACGTGCCGGTGCCATTGCTTATGCGCATATCCTCATATCTCTCCTTCCAGGATCCTCAAACTACCTCAATCTCAGTACGTTCTATAAGTTCCTAAAGGTTTGCGAAGCGGGTTATATATCGAAATACAGATTCGCTTGGGAGCACCGCCGGCAACTCTAATCGTAATTGGAATAGTGCAGGAATGCTTAGGCGGTGGCAGAGTAAGTAGCCCTTAGCATCAAACATCATCCTACTTGTACTGAAATGACATTTTAGCGACGGAACCAACTGCAAAGCGTTTTTACGCACACCACAAACACCTGCGACCCCGCCTCTTTTCGAAACGCGATGCCCCCTCCGGTTTGTCCTCTCCCTACCGATTTCTCAATACGATTCATCTCGCTGACAAAGTCCCATAGATATCGACATTCTAAACTTTGCACTCACATTCGAACACCTAGTCTCTGCGTTCTACAAGGCGGGGCTGGAGCGGTACCGCACGAAACATTTTCAGGAGGCAGGGTATGAAGTGTGGATACGGAAACGGTACGAGCAGCTTGCCAAAAATGGAAGGACGCACGTGCAGTTTTTGGAGAGTGCGTTGGGGGAGAAGGCGATTAGAGCGTGTCAGTATAATTTGTGCGTATTGTCCTCGTCTTTCGCTAGAGAAAGTGCTGATGTGGATGAATTTAGGAAGGACAAGGACGTGAAGGAGTGGGTTGGCAGTTCATTTGTGCTAGAGAATGTAGCGGCGTCGGCGTGGAATGGTGTTGTGGGGATTCTGCAAGATCGGGTATGTATCTGTGTCACTTTAATAGGAACTGATTCGTGATACTCGTGATAGGCTTACCAAACTGTCGCGGCGTCCATCATGGGTGTCAAGTCGCGGCATGCGGCATGGATAAATTCCGCGGTGAGAAAGTCGAATGCGTGGAATACGCCGTTTGAGGTTTGTTAGCCCTTTTCTTCTATGTCAAATGAATATTGCTTGACACCAACGCTGTACAACGGATTAGACTCCGCTCGACATGAATCAGATATACTCAGTCATTTCACCTTTTATCATAGCAGGCTCATGCCCGTCAACCAATGCCCCCCTGCGCGCAACGCCATTCCCTACTTTGCATGTCCCGCCATGCCATCCCGGGTCCTCCATCACCCTTGAATTTGAATACTCCGCGGGGAAAGCTGCAGAGAAGCAGCAGCAGCAGCAGCTGTTCGCGGCGTTCGTGTCTGGGACAGGAACAGTCTTCATTTCAATGAAGGAGGACAGGAAGGTGGAGGTTCCGAAGGGACTGGTAGGGCTTGTATATGTGTTTGTTACAAGGGATGGGGGCAAGGTTGGGACTGAGGAGATTGTGGCGGGTCCAGGAGTCGTGTGGTTTGGATTTAGAGCATAGGCTATAGAAGTGTACTTTCAAGTGTATTTTTAGGCAATAGATGGGTTGATTTTCGTCATTTAGAGCAAGAAAGCGAGCACTTCAAAATCTTAATGAGAAGAGACTGAAGTGCTGTACAGCATCAAAAGTTCAAATACCGGACTCGGGCGTTACCTGGGCATCGAACTTCGACCTAATTCTCATGCGCGATTTAAGCAACATCAAAAACAAGTTGTTCATTTGGAATACAGGAGTAACAACTGAATAGGATGTATACGACGAGAGAGGCAAGCGAGTTGAGGTACAGGAGAGGAGAAACATACGGGTCACGAGCGAGGCGTATAGGTTGAGAATACGCGACGAGGAGCAACAAAGACCAACATCGCGAACCAGTGAGTCCAAAGCTTTAACCATCGACGAAGACTGCAACGGGAATTGAAGATAAAGTCGAGCGCCACAAACAAAACGTGCGGATCATCAAGAGTTAGACATCAGGGTTGTCAGCCATTGATATGAAAGAACGAGACGGAGTAGCTAACATATATTTGGTCAAAGATCCAACCGTCAAAGTGCGTCTTTATCTTTATACTGACAGGATAGGGAGTCAAAACAACGAGAACCGGTCCGTGGACAGAGAATGAGTGTGGACTAATGGGAAGGGAAGAAGGCGCGGTAACAGATGTTTATTAAATAGCTCTTGAAGGTCCAGGGTGTAAAGGTGCGAAAGGGCTAGACTGACGAGAGAGACGGACCTGAACAGCCAATCAATGAGCAAAGAACACATAAAAGAACCCCAAGGAACAAAGCGGGCCACTGAAGACAGGACAAGGCAGAGAGGAATGGGGGGCGGTCAAGAAGAAAGAAGATGTGAGATATAGAGTAGGGAGTACCAACAATATGTAAGAAACACTGGATGTATCTATATACTATCAACGATTCAGAAGTTAAGTCAGGCCTTATCATAGAGTAGATCTGCGCTTACAGGTTGTGCTGGGCAGGTTATTGCCCTGAAAAGCGCTCACTTACACCACGTTCGCACATACTACAGTCACTACATTCATTGACAAAACATGATGTCCATGACATCTGGGGGAAGCAGCAATCCTCCTACGTTTCCAGAAGAATTCTTATTTGATGGAACAAATTACATTATGTTCAGAGACTGAGTCCTCCTGGCAGCAAAACTCAGAAGTGCCAAAGGTTATCTCAATGGGATGATAAATGCACCTAATTCTAAAACCATGATTCCTACCCCTGCAGCAACTGAATGGTGGGATAAATCCCCATCCCAGCAAGAATGGCAGGTTTGAAATGCATGGGCACTGGCTCTAATTGTATATAACACAAAAAATCCTATTGGTCTTCATATCAAGATGTCAGGCACTGCAGCAAATGTCTGGAAAATGTTAAAAGACAATCCAGAGCCATTGTGATCATCAAATAGAAACACCTATAACCAACTACCACAATCTTATCTGCACAGACTACTGACCCTTTCCAGAGAAAGTTCCCCCAGCATATTTGATTCTCTGTAACACTCTGTTTATATTGAGCAAATGTTCCCATACAAATCTCCTGATGCCTGGATTTTCTGGAATGACTTCATAGCTACCATCTACTAATTCATACCCTATGAGGTGGTCCTCTGACTGGCACATCATCTATGTATGGCCAAGTTACATGAGGAACCTCATCCTTTGAGATGAAAGTAATGTCATTATGGAAGTTGGTACTGAATTTGTCCATCCCATTAGAAGGGTTACCAACCTCAAGGCCCCAAAGGGTGTCTGAAAGGTGGTATAATCCCTAGACCTCACATCCAGCACTCTCTCATCATATCCCACATACAAGTCAAAGATCCTTTTACAAGCTCTACCAGCAAAGTGACTAGCCAACTCTTCAGTTGCTGGTGGCAATTCAGAGTGTGCTATTGTCACCTTGTTTAAAGGTTCTAAACTGTGGACTATCCTCAAACTCTTACCATCCTTCTTTGACACTGTGAACCATTGGGATCTGTATGAAGAATTGGATGGTTGATAGACACTAGCCTCAATCTTCTGTTTAATCATTTCACAGATTTTGTCTATTAGTCCTGGAGCAATAGGAATGTTGTTCAATACCCAAGGGGGATGAAGAATTACAGGCATCACCACAGGAGGGAAGTATTCCTCCTTAAGCCTTCTTCTTTGAGAATCATCCCAGGCAAAAGCCTGCTCCTGCAGCATCATCAAATGATGTACTGCCTTCATCTTCAAAGCCCAATTGTGTACAGAGGCATATAATTATTGTGTGAGGGCAACACAATCTTAATGAATTTTCTAGATGAGACTTTATGTCAAGAGACCATATCCTTTATACTCAGCCTGCATTGGATTTGGCTATAGGAAATCTGCACCATATACTGGGTCAATGATTTCCTTGCATTCAGCAGTATACCTTCCTATGGGTTTGAAATCAGGTGGGTTTGGGTCAAGCTTTGGCATACCTGCCAATGGGATCTCCAGTGATGCACCTTTCAATTCTGAACTCCTCAGGAGAGGTTTATAATACAGGCTTCACCTTCCTAGTAACAGGTTTGTATTTCTTAGAAAATACTTGTGCAGTTTCCCCCACACCTGCTCCTAATTTCAGGCTATCCTGCTGTCTCAAACTTCCTTTAAACTTCTCTGGTACCTGACACAGCTGCCCATTTAGATAGGCTGCTAATGTCTGCTTATCCTTTTCCTCAGCTTTGCCCTCCAATGCAAAAGCCTGTAGATACATATTTTCCAACTCTTGGTTTTTGAACCTACTACTGTTGATAGTATATCCAGTTACCACTACTTCCCCATTCTCTAATTCTCCCAACATTACTGCTACCTCTCCCTGGTCTATGACCAGCTTATTGAGACTCAAAATTTTGATTTCCCATCTCCTCCACTTTCTACTTTAGGCATCTTCCCTCTTTGAAGAGTGAGCAGAGCTGTCTAGCATCCAGTATTAAGATCTCTTGTAGTTATAATAACACTGCCATCTTGTAGGTTTTATATGTTGCTTTCTGTTAGTGTGTCAAAAGGTTGACCCAACAAGACAATTTGAGAACCACTGTCTAGAATTGTCTCTACTTGTCCCCTCTGATTGACAGTAGGGTACAAAGATCTCAACACTTGCAAATCTCTGGCTACATACAATACTACTGGCCTTTCTCCTAGAGGGATCTTTTACAAGTAAGTAGCTATACAATCCTGATACACAACTGCACCAGTAGGCAATTCATCCTATATCCCATTTGCAATGAAATAGGTTGCTATTGATAGGTCATTGACATCTACTTTTTCAGGTAGTTTCTTCTCCCTTACAGTCTGCTGTTGAACTGCTACCTTTGGGATATTGGAATCCTCAGACTTAGTTTCTGATTTGAGAGTCAATCTATATATCATTGCTTCTCTTAATCTAATTACTGCCACTTATCAGCTATCATTTTTTGATCCTAATTTTGGATTGTTTCCTCCTTTATTGCTGTCCATGGTTTGGTCATTGTCATTATGTGTGCCAGGGGCTTATTGGTATAATATTTCCTTGCATCTGCAGTTTTTGATGCCTCTGCTTATAGTTTTCAGCAGGTCTTTTTATTTTCTTATTGGACATTTCTCTTTTCTGGCCTATTTCCAGGCTGATATAACACTAGATAGAGTGCCAAATACTAGAGGTTAAGCCAAGTTAGAAGTGGAACTGGTCTACTGTGTCATCTGTCTCAGCCTCCTAAACACTACCCCATTCCTCTTTGTCATCCTTTTCTGCCAACACTTCCTCTTTCTCAGCTGTTGCTCTACCTATAACTACTTTGGGTTTTCCTGCTACTAAGCCTGTCTCCCCCAACATAGTCATTGCTAGCAGTGTTGCCAGCTATATCTCAACATCCTCTAACTTTGACTCCTCATTGCTAGCAACAGTTTGTTGTTGCTTGGCTTGGGCCAAGGGTTCCCCATCACTATTGCTACTGCTCACCTTGTTCTTGACCTCTCTCTTGCTTTGTAACTGTTGTTTGCTCTGAGCAACCCCCATCCTCTCACTACAGTCCCATCTGGGTAAGTTCAAGCTCAAGTATTTGACTTGGATTAGTTGCCTAGCCACCATTAGTTCCTATTGCTTCTCCAAGAAAATTGCTATTCTAGTGACAAAACTGCCTATCCTGCTCCACAATGATTTCCTATGATAGAAATAGCCCTTTCTTGAACTATTGCAACAATAGCAAGGTTGGGTGCCAGTAGAGTACCAACATTTCTTAGGGCTATTGTTAGCCCAGCAATTGTCACACTAACAAAAAGTCATTAGTGACAGTGGAAGTAACAGTTGCTAGGGACTTACCACTTCCTGTTCCACCTTGAAAGCATGTAACTTGGCAGGTGATATTGTCAGCTTTCCCTTGGCCTTCTCCAAAACAACACTAGCCTCCATCTCTATATCCACCACAGTTGTTGCTTGCTGCCACTTGAGGAGGCCTATCAGCTCCTTATTAATAAGGACATCTTGCACTGGTTCCTAGTAAAAGAATCAGCACAAAAAGTTTGAACTTAGCAATGACCTTAAAACTTACCTCAAATACATCCTCTTCCTCTTCTTTAGCTTTGCTCTTCCCCTTTTCCTTACTCTTGACCTTCAAAGTCATTGCTATGGTTGGTGATGTTGCTGACTCCCTAGCAACACTGCCAACTACATGTTTAAGTGTGGAAGGTCTAGCCTTCATATTGCCAGTACCTTTGCCTTAACTTAGACTAGTCCCTACTGCCAGCTCATATGGGGAGTACTGAAAGAAGAATTGATTGTTAGGAGACAAAAGTTATCAAATAGCTAGAAATACCTTAGTGATGCTACTAGGATGAGTAACACTGCTATCACTTACCATTATTTTAACCTCCAAGTCTCTGAGCAGGTATTCCAATAAGGGGACACAAGAAGCCTAGTAAAATCATTAATACTGCTGCTAAAGGTGGGAGAGACAACTTACAAAATGCTTAGAGAATTCCTGGGCCCAATCTTCAGCCTTGTATGGCTTATACAAGGCTTAGCACTCTTTATCAACTGCTTTAAGCTTGTTCCATTCTATACCACTCTCTACAGTCTCAAACCAACATAGCCAAGTCTTAAAGTTTGTGATAACTGCTACCTAAAGATTGGTCACTAATTGTCTGCAGGCAGCCACTAAGATGTGTCCAATTTGCTGAAGAAAGACTTAGACTAGGGCATGCTTGTCTATCTGTTCAGCAAGAAGAGAAGCAATTGGATTAGGATTAGATAAGAGGGTAAGGATAAAAAGTTAAGAATATGCTTTAAGTTTAGCTAAGTGCCAGTCTTTCATGCATTTACTCTTTTCTATATGCAGACCATGCAAGCAATTATAGAACCTTGTTAACTGAAGACAGTCAAGATTTTAGCCTAGAGGAGGATTATAAGACCCATCTGCCACTGAGTACCATTAACAACATTTTTGTCAATTTTATCTTCACAGTACATGACTTAAGAATATGTTATAAGAGGTTAGAACCTAAAGTCTAAAACAAGGTAGCCTTTTATACAAGACCTTAGCAATCACAGGATTTTGGAATTATGAGCATTCATTATATGGAGCCAAGACTATGGATCTAGAACAATCAGGCCAAGAACCTCCTTAACAATGATTGCTAGCAACAATCCCTAGCAACATTTGTACTTTGCTTTTAAAAGAGATAATCTTTCATAGACACATAAATTCTTAGCACTTTTGATTTTCTTAATTACAAACATATGGGGTGATGTCTACACTTCAAATACTGATATATAGTATGCTCATCTAGACTTCCATTTTGATGATCTTTTATTTTTTCATTTAACACATTTTATATACATTTCTAACATCACATACTTACAAATAGTTACTATCCAAATAACAAAATAAAACCTCATACATTTTGACAGATGCTGTTACCTTTAGTGACCAATTTTCCATTCTTGATTATATTATTTACAACAGTATAAATACCCTCTGTACATATTTAGTTGAATATAAAAAAGAAGGATTATAGTCTACCACTACTCACTGCAGCCTTAAGGCACTCTGCTCTGCTCATCATCTTCCTTGGCTTCAGACTTCACTTTTGGTCTTCTTTGTCACTGTTAATAGCTTAGCAGCAGCCTTAGTAGACTCATCTTTAATTTAGGACAGTACTAAGTATGGATGCCTTATAGT
>JABCKS010024978.1:0-24842 GCA_018851325.1 Termitomyces sp. DKA19 | reverse complement strand
CTTTTGTTTTGACTTACACTCCTACTCTTATCTCCTTCATTGCTAAGATCTTCATTGACCTTAGTGACTTCTCTTGGCAAATCTTTTACTTGGTAATTTACTGCACTTTAACTTCCTTTCCACTCTCTTAGCTTACTTTAGCAACATTCACTTACCAACACTTTCACTTTTATTGCTCAGTCCTCCTTCCTTTTTAGTGATTCCTCCTTCCCATTTACTTAACAATTACTTTGTCTTCCTTAGTTCTTACTCTTTTTCTTTTAATTAGTAACTTAGTGATCATTCCTTTATGTCTGGCAACTTAGACTAGCATTAGCAACTATTTTCACTAGTCCTTTCTTTTCACCCCTACTTTGATGGCTCTTATTTTCTGGGACACTTACTGACTTGCCCTCTACATACTTTCTACTGCCAGCTACTCTATCTGGTTGTTAGTGCATTTATAGGTTCCCTTTTTAATTTCTTGCATGGTAGCTAGGCAGTATAGAAATATATTATAGCATAATAGAAAATGCTTATAATTTCTGTAGCTTCTTCTATTGAAAGTACTCCTATACCTCCTTCCATTGGAAGTACTCCTATACCTTCTGCTCTAAGAAGATCATATAAAGTTCTAATTATTGGATCAGTTGAAATGATACTATTACTTAAAGATTGCTAGATTGTAATATGTTTGACTACTCTAGTAGTCAAGTACTATTGAGTTGAAGCCTTTGGAACCTTGACTTGACCTTGCCAAAACTCCAACACCCTTTTATAAAGGATGTTGTTAGAATACAATTCAGCTCTTATATTCAAAGTGTCATTGACATCTTCAGAAATCATCTCTATGAATGCCAATGGTTCTAGTGTATAGGTAGCTATTATAGGCTCAGCATACAATTGTATAGAGCTATACACTCTATAGGTCTCATAGCTAGTACTTCTCAGTAGAATACTTCCTACTGTAGGGTTAGGAGTACCTTCCACAACCTGAAAGAAGATTTCCAGACCCTCCACTTATAGTGTGGTAAGGCTATACCTATAGTCTTATCCTGTACTTACTAACACTACCTCATTACCTAGCTTTATCTTTGGGTATAGCCAAGTAGAGGGTGCTCTACTGCCCTTAGAGGTAATTTCAGTCTAACTACTATATAGTAGTTGTACAAGAGTGACTGCTGGCAGTCTTTCTAGTATCACACCTCTTTTTTGCTATGCCATAGATTGACATAATAAGATCTGCCATTTCATGTGGAGCACTCTGTAATGCTCCATTAAACTCTGATTTGGACACAAGTCTAAGCACCTAATTATCTACAATCACTATAGTAGCCATTGTAGAAGGTGTATGTTAAAATTTTTAACATTTTGATTATAACAAGTGCTAGTAAACTTCTTTTTCCAAAGTTTGTCTTCTACTTTGCAAATGAGTAATTACTTATTTGTGTTAAAAAAATATAACATTTCCATTATAGGTTACACACCTTATGATTCATATATTGTAATACAAAACCAGTCAATGACATATACAAAGCTATGAAATAAGGTGCTGACTTATATATATACAAATAAAGTAGTTATATAGCATTAGATAATAATATATATGGTAATAATAAATAAATAACTATGTGTAAGTTAAAGGCAATAGTTATACATAGTATCCCATTATAATGACAGCTCAGAACTCAAATAGGTAACAGACATAATAGTGCTTTTCTCACTCTCTTTGTCTTTAAAATCTATCATTGGTGAGTTTTTATATAGACTAGACTACAAAGTGCCACAGAAGCAGCATGTTAATATGTAATAAAAGGTGTTGAGTCAAGAGAAAATAATAAAGCAAACAGTGGTTATGGCAATAGAAGTGTATAAGGAGTCAAGGATGGTAGTATAGGTGGCACAGGCATAAACATAGGCAATTCTAGCTGATAGCAGCATTTTAGAGAGAATATAGATAACATCATCAAAGGATTCAAGGTTGGAATTTCTGTGGAAGATAGTAGAGGCACCAGCACTGTTGAGGATACAGTTGAAGGATCTTGTAGTATAAAATGAGCTGATGAGATGTCAGAGTCTAATATCTGTGTTAAATAATAAGGAAGTCAAATGCCTGATTCTACAATTGTATGATAACTCTATTCATGCTAAACATTCAGAGCATACAAATATGTTGGCCTTGATGGTGTGCAACTACTATTGGCCAAGAATGTTAAAGTTTGTTAAGAAATATGTAAAGGTACAAGACTTACTAGTAGATTAAGCCTTAGTGTTAGAAACTATATGGCCCCCTGTCCCTGCAGCCTCTTGAAGTTTCCAATAGTCCTTAACAACACATGTCAATAGATTATATTGGTCTATTTCCAGTGTCTCAGGACTGTAATGTAATTTAAGTGGTCTATAATAAGTCAACTAAGCAAGTACACTTTTTAAGGGCCCACACAACAGATAATATGGCAGAAATGTGTAATAAAGGGAAAGGGTCTGATGCTTATATAGTATACCAGAAGAAGTGGTATCAGACCAAAGCCAGCAGCTCATGACATGCTTTGTTAAGTATCTATGGGAATGATTAGAAATTAAGCCAGTATTCTTGATGGCATATCACTTACAGATAGATGGTCAAACAGAGCAAGTAAATTTAGAATGGGAAGTTTACCTGTAAGCACTCATTAATTACTATCATGACTACTGGATGGAGTGGTTGTCTTTTGTAGAGTTTGTGTACAACAACTGTGTCAATTTGGCCATTGGGATGTCATTCTTTCATACCAAGTATGCATATGACCTGTCATTTTCAATTAACCCTATGGATTCACAATCTCTCCCTAAGGCAGATGAGCATTTGGAGCGGATACAAGATGTGCAAGGGGAGAAGTCGAGATCAAGAGGACCTTGAAGGAAAGAATGATGAGTGGAGTGAAGGAGTTCCTGATTAGGTGGAAAGGGCATGATGAAAGCAAGGATGAATGGCTGAAGGAGTATAACCTACCACATGTGCTCGAGGCTATACAAGAGTTTCGAATGAACGAACAAGCAAGGGGCAAATGACGACATGGCAAGAAGCAACGTTGACGCCGAGAAGCGATGGTATCGGAGGGCCGAGCCATACGTCATGTCCATCAGCGCCAGATAGGCGCCCAGAATAAGCGCTTATTTTCCTAACAAGAATGGGCGAGGTGGTCACGGTTATACACGTGACTGCGCAATACATACGATAGCTACATCTTAGTAGATGTTCTTTAGTATGATCCATTACGATGGTAAAACATGAGGATTCACGATTGACACAACTGCAAATCGAAGGACAGCTAGTCACGTAGGTCGTCAAGCTCAATGCATTACAGAAATCATTTGCATGGAATAAAAGCTCGAGAGGTAAGATCTTATTTTGACCCACAAACAACCGCGCTTTCCAGTAGGTACACGGACCGAGCACTGAGCTTGGACAATATTTTCTGAACAAATATGGCTTGAATCCTAGTAGTACCGATGGAAGAACGTACCTCCCATCGAAAGTTTTCTTTGGAAGTCTACACACCCAAATTGTATCCGCAGGTAGATCAGGTGCACAAACCATATGTGATACGCTCAAAGCGATAGCATAACGCCACCCCACCAAAATCAAAGAAAGGCATCGGCATCATCAGCTGAATCAAGCCCTCTATTCGCCAAAATACTCTTCCATCAATGCCTTCTTCCTTAGGCCAAGAAGCACAGTTTCCATCTCCTGCCGCGTCGGCATCTTCGGGGGTAATAGGTTCTCAGTGACAAGGAAAGGGATATATGATGCGGCGACGGCGGCATGAGCGTGAGCAGCGTCCATGACTGCCGGAGTCCCAGGAACGTTTGGCTCCTCGGATTGTTTTGATGTTGTCGAGTCTTCGTCGGGTGAGGCCATATCAACATCACCCCCATCCGCTGTTTTGTGTTTTGCTGATGAGCATTGTGCATTGAGTTGAGATGAAGTTGAATTATTCGGTCTTGGCATCTTGGGTACTGGGTCGTCTGTAGAAAGACAAAGACTTTTTCGGAGATTGGAGTACGCCTCTTCCCAGTCTGCAGTCACAAATCTAGAGGTCATGAAGTGACATATGCCAAAAACTCGTACGAACCGTCTTCCTCAGCTGCACATTCATACTGTAAAAGAGTTCCATCGTTCTCGTCAAGGTCACCATAATAGTGTGGACCCTGATTCATAAACTTCTTATAAAATGCTAATGCCTGATTTTCTTCCTCTTCTTCTTTTTTCCGGCTCTGGAAGAGCTCACGAACGCCAGGAAGATCTTTCGCTCGTCCAAAGTACCTATTTCAGTATTGTTCAGCGATTATTACAGATAGGTAGGTGGACGAACTTGTAACCCTTGGTCCCAGGAACTTCCTTGCCATCGTCGTCCAACATTGCGACATTCCGCCGATAATTTGCACCTCCAAGGGCCACAATCTGATTTTCCCAATGACGTTTCTCGCGAAGAAGCTTGTTGATCTCATCGTTCAGATCTCGAACTTCATAGTCTGACAAGCCAGCTGTACGAGAAACGCGTCGTCGATATAGTATCCTAGTAAACAACATTACACACACCATCTTGGATTTTCGAGACTTTTCTACTGATCTCGCGTAGAATTTCACCTCTCCACCTCTCACACTCCCTCAAGCTCTTGCAGGCGCTCGCCATTTTGGGCCGTCGGTCTGCTCGCGTCCCCAGACCAAGCTCAGCTGCTTGCGCCTCGCGGAAGCGATACAGCATAGACTGTGCTTTCTCTTCATTACGAGCCTGTGAAACTCAAATCATTAAACTGATATGAGAGGGGAAAGTGAACATCAGTACTCACCATGATATTCGAAGGCAACCAGAGTTTCTGGTAAACACAGTCAAGCAACTCCAAATACGATCTAATTTATTCTCATGATCGATCAATTTTCGATATCTATTTCGTGCTCTCTTGCGACGAGTCAGATTCATGGAGTCGAACGACTATGTATCGTAAGTTCTACAGTATGATACACTCTAATCGTACTGGGAGTAGAGTCACGTCTAGGACGCGAACTCATGGGTTGTGAAATCCCTCCTCTTTTCGTGTTCAGTCATGCGAGAAATCCAGGCTAGAGCATGATCTGCTCAAGTTCTCCCACGTAAGATGGAGTATACTATCGAAGTCTTTGTCTTTCATTTTGCCAAGTCGAATCTGATCCCAGAAACGTTGCGAACTACACTACACGGCTGTATCGAAGATGAGGTCCAGGTCGCTCTCCAATGATAGCAACATCGCCGGAGTGACGGGTGGCCGTGGTGGCCGTTTAGAAGAGCTCGCGGTCCGTTTATTCTCCCACATCGCGTAGTACACACCCGAGTTGTATTCCGCCTTGAAACGTGAATCCGTTCTATATGTCCCACGCCCGAATACCGCCACACCTTGCTCGAACGGTCTTTCCAGCAACTTTTTTGTGAATGAGGCCGCAAAATTGCACATCAACGCTTCTGATGCTGAGGGGTCTTCCGATCTGGAACGTTTGAGTCCGCGCAGAATCTGAGGAACTGATTCACGACATATTTTCCTCTCGTTGACTTTTTCCGGTGTATCATGCGTCGTGTCACGTGACAGAAGGATGGTTCACATATTGTACTTCTATGATTCAAGCATGCTTCGCAGCCAGAGGATTTGCAATGAATCAAGCTCAAGGGCTCTGTCTACATAAGTCTGCATAGGATTAACTGCTGTTGGTAGTCAGCATCATCATATGATCTCGTGGCCGGAAAGCAATATATTTCAAGTAACAGTTCTTTGAAGAAGCACAGGAAGCTTGGTGTTCAGTATGACAATATGCACTATATATGAAACCAGAAACGATACTTGTCCTGCCCTAAATATCGCTACCCTCTTCTCAAACCAATATCCCTGATTCTTCTTCTGTTTCTTCGAGATCATATCCCTTATTTCTGTTTCTTCTGACCTATATGCCGATTGTCTCGTTGTTGCTGTGGAATCATTTCCATGATCATCTCTCCCTCGGCTTCAAACCCATCTTCCTGATCATTTTTCCCTCTCTTTGAACCAAATGTCATGATCATCTCTCTCTCAGCTTTTCTTCTAACACGCTGAATCATTGTTACAACCTCGCAGGTGTACTTCCAAAATGCAGCTCCAGAACAAGACTCTATCTCGATGCTCTGTAGTCCTGGGAAGACATTGTCCAGGTATTCCCCTACGTATATAGCCTTTCGAAAGTCAAGAGTGTCATTGCCACTGAGTATCAAAGTTTTGAGATGCGGGCTGGCAAAAGCAGAGGTTGCAAAGTCTACCGGTGTTTCACAATGACCAAATTTGATATTCAATGAGGATAGGCATGGGTATTTCTTTACCATTGTGCTCAGAAATACCAAGTCAAGGGGGATGATTTCGCTGATTTCAACCTGAAGGACCGTGAGTTTTGAAAGTTTAGTTGTGAGGTCCAGAATTTCAGCTGGCCTCATTGCTGGGCCCAGATGTAAGTTTTCCAGGTTCTCAAACATTTTGATCGCATTCAGAGCCATTCCCGAAACTTTCTGAGGAGATTTGGAGTCTAGAACAGCGCGAAGAGAATGCAAATCTGGCCATCGGCCGCTCACAGCAGTTAGGCACTTTCCAAGTAAATCTGGAGTATCATTTGCCACCGGCAGAGACTGCGAAAGTCTTGACTGGATGGTAATGAATACATCAATCACAGAGTTCCCTTTAAGCCGAAGAATGAAGGACTCGACAGTATCACCAAACCCTGTGATGTGGAGTTTTTCAAGATTTTTGAGGCCAATTATATTAGCAGTTCGTGGGGTTTCTACTGGGATCGAGTCGGTCATATTCATAGTGAGTTTGCGAAGTTCTGGCAGGGTGACGATTTGGGCAAAAAGACTAATGTCAATATTCCCTGTGAAATCCAGGGAAAGAAGATGGATGAAACTGGGGATAATACTGAGCGTCTCGGAGCCTAGGGAATCACGAAGGATGAGATGTTCCAGTTTTGACACTCCGGCCTGTAAGGTACACAGGAATGGCTTAATGACATGTACTGAGGTATCGGCGACATTTGTCAGCTCGAAACGTTTGAGGCCGTTTTTCAGAAGAGAAGCGGTTGAGAATGACAGTGCATGGGCTGAAGAACAAAGGACATATGGAATGCCCGGAAGGAGTGGGGCAATATGGAGCAATGTAAACGGTGCGATTTGAGGCTGATTGAATTCAGTCAAGGTGAACTTGCGGATCTTCGAGCCGTACAAGCTCAAACGACTGACATGTTCTGGTCGAACCTCCCCAGTAAGCATCTAAGACCGACAAAGAAATTTCCGTAGTCAATAGAACTTCTAATCCAGGAAAATACACATTATCCAACTCACATAGACGTCATCGATCTTCTTCATCGCGGGCAGCAATTCTAAAATAGGTACTAAAGAATTCAGAGACTCCCACAAAATATCAGTTGCCGGGAGGAAGAATGCTTTGCATACAAGTGATGCACGATATAAATTGGCAGAGGGACTGCGCGACACCGGAGTAGAGAGCGATGGCTGTACTGCAGAGGGGCGCCGTAAATGTAGTGGAGAGGGGGGTCGTGAGTCTACATTTGAGGGGGATCGTGACTGTACCGGAAAGGGGGGTCGTGACTGTACTGGAGAGGGGTGTTCTGTAGAGAAGGTGTCCAAATCGGGGGACGATCGCGACATCGATAGGAAAGCTGGCTGACGGTCCGGTGGCTGACCGCACCTTGGTAGACGCGTTGGCTGAGGAGCTGACCACTGGGTCAAGACTGTTGGCTCAGCATCGAGTGGTGCGGGCGGTCTGGACGAGTTATGACGCGGTGTGGTAGATGGGACGCCCCGATCCACAGATGTGACTTGGGCACTGCCTGATTCAACTTTCAGAAAGCGAAATATATTGACTAAAATATCATAGTTCGCCCGGCTATCGAAAGAGAAATAAGATCGCGGGTTGGAGAGATTATCGTTAGCGTCTGGATGGTTATCCATTTATTCTGTTTCTGTTCAAGTGTCACAGAGCGAGTAAATCCTGGGGGTGGATGGAAGTGAGAAGGAAAGACACATTGGGCGCCCTTTTAGAGAAAACGCATTCGTAATCGAAACAATGTTTAACGCTCGAACCTCATGGTTCGATGTAACCTGTGACCATATCCTTCTCTCGGACCAGAAAGGTGTGGCAATGTATAAAGGAAGCCCCTCTAATAAGTCAATTTTACCATGGCCGGAGAAATCACGCATCGTGATGTCCGTCTTACCTACGCTGACAGTTTCGATATTGAGCGCCCAAGAGAGAAACATTGTCCTGTGCATAGAGGGTGTACATTCTGAACGGACTGTATAACCATAATACTTAGCGGATTGTCCTGTAATGTGCTCAAGCAAATATAATACATTACTTCCGAACTCAAGCGAACGCATTAGTTCCCAATAATATCGCGATGCAATACTGGCAACTAAGAAAAAATAATTTACGAATCGTCATCATCCGTAACTTCAAGTAATATATTGCATCATCTACGCTGTGTAATGAGAATATAGTACAGGATCTAGTGTTCGCCGCCTCGCCTTACCACCTGAAATAACTGGGTATCTCAAAAACCTGTGACCAAATGCCTCAAGCCAAGTAAAGAAACAATAGATGAATCTTGCGGTTACCATGACATGATGGAGATCCACGGTATTACACCAATCACGACTTCCAATGATCAGTGTCCCCAATCCATGGTCAGAGGACGGGGGAAATGAGGAGATATGATCGATTGTGTAAGGACCAAGGGAATCTCAAGCTTCACAAGGTTGACACAATGACAGGCAAGGCAGTGAAGCACGAAGAAGGGGCACCTGGTTGACGATTTGCTAGACACAGGACGTATATGGAGATCTCGTCACCGTCGCAATTCCGGGCGCGAGTTTGTGGCATTGCGTCGCCGACAAGCAACCATCAATGTATAGTGTTTCGGAGTGCTAGATTTATTTGTGATGTAGGAACCTTCTCAGATCAAGAAGTAATCGAAAGATGAGACACGTTGCTTCCCTAGATGTGCATCAAATAGTACGTGACAAGTGAAGATATTTCCAGCAATGGCGAGTGCATTAAGTTTCGTAAAACTAATCACCGCGCTTGCAGGGGCGTGCGAAGGTAAAGAGGAAGTTCCCATGTGGATTGTTCAGGCTGATAAGCTGTGGAAGAGAAGCTGCAAGTTGGGGAAGGACGGAAATATCAAAAGGGTCGGATAGTTCCAACGAGCGCAGATGGATGGAAGATAGGGAGAATACACCACGGTTGTGGAGAGGAGGTATTTCGGATAGTCATGTTCTTGAGATTATTTTCTGTTGCAGTGCGTATGTCAATGGCCTTGAGAAACCGGGATTGATGAACAAATCTTCAAGACCAACAGTCTTCACGTTGGGCGAGAGAAGGTGTATGTGACGGGCAGATGAAAACTTCCAAATGAGGTACTAGTAGCTTAAGGCTAGACAACGTGAGGAAACTTACCAACAGTTCTGCGTTATACATGAGGAAAATCCAGCATAAGAATTGAATCACTTGTGATACTCGTCCTGTATCGTATCACAGATCCTCTGGAGCCAGATAAGTTTCAGTTGTACATATACAGTCACTTTATACTCATGTATTCATTAGAAATGGTCTCAACAGCAGGTAACAAACGCAACAGTGTGATATACATTTCCACGGAGCATCCAATGCAGGACCTCGAAAGGCTTTGTAAGTTAAGGCCGCCCGGTGCGATTGCTGCCTGTATCTGAAGCGGGGCAGGAGGCCATCGTTCAAGCCACTGAAGATGTCGAAAACGTGAGCAAAAATGTCGTAACGCAGCATAGTAGTGCTATCAGCCATGAACCGCTCGGTTTGTTGCCAGGCTAAATTCGAAGGCTGAGGTACAGTGGGCAGAGACATCGAATGAAGTAAACGCTGAGCATCATGTGTTCCTCCGGCGATCTGGATCCAACCGGCTACGACACGACATGCGCACCAGTTATTCGTACGGCAAGAGCCCTGTCAAAGAATTTTCAGAGATGGAACCTGCAGCCGTGAAGGGTGTAAAAATTTGAATGTACCAGGCACTATGAGCGACGCACACTCTGTCACTGGCAAGTTGATCACAGCACATGTTCACATCAGTATATATCCCAGTGAACCCAGATCGATTGGACGCGTAACTCTAGTCAAACATGGGATAAATAGAGTAAATACCCAATACATGCAAGGGGATTGTGCGAATTGGATGGCGACACGAACAATGGTACAACGTCCATGCATGGAATATATGCACAGTATTAGGGGCGGCAATTTTGGTTGGGATATACGTGCGTGCGTAGGTGGGATGTGAGGTAGTTGAGATCGCGTGAAAATTGGACCTTGACACGCATACGGGTTTAGATCATCTTTTGATCATGTGTGGACATGACCGAAGGCAAGGTTTTCCGACGAGAGTTGAAAAAGAGACGAGATGAAAGATTATAGTGTGACAAACTTCACAAGCCCAGTCCCTAACATCTTCCTTATGAACCGTGACGCCTACAATGGTGCACTACCACTCGCCAAAATGCCACAATCGACCTGCCATACATCTTAATATCTATTTCCGTCAAATACTTGGATTACCAGTGTCCGCAGGGTCCCGCGTCGCCAAAAGCGATCAGAGAGGATAGAGAAGTGGCCGTCAAGATAGGCATATGAAGAGACGCAACTCGTGAACACGGGGCTCGTAAAGATGTGCAGCCTTGAGAGGAGGGATGAAAGTCGGAAATGGACAGGGAGAGTGAGGGTGGTTGTGCGGGGTGTGTGTGGAGGTGCCTGATGCCGTGCGAATGAACCCAGTCGTGCGTTAGCACAAATCAAGATCGAACAGAATTCGAAACGCCCCCATGCCTGTGATCCAAGATCCAGCTTAGGCAGCTGCTATCTGATGGATCACACACAAGGACATCTGCCCGGATCGCCTTCGATGGCGGAAATTTTCTCTTTGGCCTCATGTTCTGTATATTTTGCCAATGCGGTGAGAGAGAAGAAGCCTAGTGTTCGAACACCTTGTGAATGCGACACAATCATTTAGTAACTTGGCGCTTATCTTGTTGAGAACATGTTTGCTTAAATCCATCGACCATCTCAATACGCCTACGGAATAGCCCAAGCCTAGTGGGACCCTCTTCAGAAGTATCATCATTTTAGTACCACGAGCCTGAATGCCTCAAGCTGTCAATGGCACATTGCTCAATTATGACCTCCTGGCAGAAATCTTCGAGGTTATCGAACGTTCACCATCGTCTGAATCTCGTGAATCCAGGCGACAATTATTTCGCGCCGCCCTGACTTGCAGAGCTTTTCGAGATCCTGCACTCGACGCCTTGTGGAGATCGATGGATACTATAATCCCCTTGTTACGGCTCCTGCCTACAATTGAGCAGGTGAATGGCGTCTACGTAAGTTGAAATCGGCGAAACACAGTATAGTTCTGACATTTACAAAGGCGATCTGTGGAGATATCGACGATCAAGATATGACACGATTCAACTTATACGCCAGGAGAATCAGGACCATTACACTGGACAAGAATAGAGATGAACAAGTGGCACCCTTCATCTTTACAGCACTTCCGGTCCTTCCTGCTCTGAAGCGTCTCGTTTGCCCCGAACATGATCGGTTGAATGCTCCGAATACTCCCCTCTTACTATGTTCGACACTCCAACGAGTCGATCTGTTGAGCGACTCTTCATACAGTTATCACCGAGACCTCAACAATGAATTTCGAAATATTAGTCCTTTCATGTATGCTCTGCAAAGGAAAGCACCAGGTATTCGACATCTTGCCCTTTGTCGTCAAACAGATCCTCGCCTCTGGCAACTTGTCCTTCGCTTCCGGAGCCTGCGTTCCTTGCAGCTTTCAGGAGTGCTGGATATGGTCACATTCAGAAATATCGCTTCCTTACCAGAGCTACAATACCTGGATGTGACCATGATTGATACATCTTCTCTACCAGTCGGTTCTCTCGCTACTGGGAACGATACAATCATGTTTCTCAAACTCCACAGACTCCGAATCAGCGGAGAAGGTTCTACGATTGCATCCTACCTTGCGCAGATGCGAGGTGGACACTTGGTCGACATCTCCATCACAATGAAGCCTGACTCGTCGACTTATACACACTTTGCAGTTGAGGATCCATGGGCAACATGTCTCTCTGTGATGGAGGCTCAGTGGGCATCAACATTGCGGTCTCTTTACCTCGAATCCATCGAAGGTGTCATCCAGACGAACCACCGGTTCTTCGCCAGTCTGTCCAAGATTTCTTTGGAAGGTTTAGTGATTCAAGGGCAAATAACGATGAACCAGTGTCCTTACCTCGCTTCTTCAATTCCCCACGTGAAGGACTTGCGTATATCTCGAGTCACACACAGTGGAGAAAAAGCGCGCTGGGATGTTCTCAGAGCTTTTGCAGGATTTTGCCCCCAGCTGACTTCACTATCAATCGAGATTGACACATCATTTTCTCCCTCTCCTTTGCAACGAAAATGTTCCCATTCGAGTCTCAAAACTCTATGCATCGCAAGTAGTGATCTCGATGCTCACAACTTCCAGCATGCAACGAACGTTGCGCGATACCTTGAGAGCATGTTTCCCACCTTGACAGTCATACAAACAAAGCCGAACAGTGGGAGTGAAACCTTTTGGGGACATGTCAACACCTTCGTTCACAAACTTCAGGAGGTAAGAGAAGACGAGCGGAAGAAGCATCTAGCTCCCGCTCAGCAAGCCATCACCTTTTACAATGGAAAGCAGGGAAAGAGGACCGTGAAACTCCCAGGAGGCACCAGCAGGAAATAATTATCGTTCATATCAATCAGATGCGTACTTGCCAAATCAGATAAAGATTGAGCGTAGTCGAATTTTGTTCGTGACTCGTACTTACACCCGATGGTACATATCACTAGGCGTCACAAAGATATTTCAGGTATTCGATTTTTTTTTTGTTTGAGCGCAGATTAAGTGGTCTTTTACCTTGGGTCAAATATCGAAGGATCATTGGTTTTGCTGCGCTTCGAGATCATCCCATTTTCCAAGATGAAAGACCGAAGGAAGATCTTCCCACACCTTCTCTCTGCCCCTCCTGTGTTCAATCTGCGCACGCTCCACACATCGAGGACAGATCTTGAGCGACTCCCAGTCATTGAATGGCTCGAGCGGATGCGGGATAGATCTAAGTTCTTCTGTGCGGCGCCACGACATCAGCTGTGGTAGTCGAGACTGGCATGGAAGCTGGCATGCAGGGGCCCTAGTGGATTCAAAGAGAAATCTATGGGTCACGGATTTCTGCAACTCCCACAATTTGTCTTTTCCTACAAGACAGAGAGCTTTATCTTGCCAGGAGAGTACAGTGTCGTTGAGCAGGACGTCATTCGGTATACTCGTAGATACGTAGAATGCCCAGGGAAGGATCTCCGGTATGTTAGTCTCGCGGGCAAGAGGAATAGCTTGGACCACAGAAGATGCATTGTATGAGTACTTGGAAGATAGGAGTATGTCGCAGTAGCTCAGTGATGAGGGAAAAACCCTTCTCAAGATTGAAATGCATTTATCGCGCAAAATGACAATCTCATATTTCGTACTGATTCGAAGAATTCCTGAGACGAACTGAATGATCGCAGAGAGTTCTGCGTCATGCGAGAGCTTGTCGAAGTAACTGTTTAAGGTTGCAAATGGTGAGATGCCTCAATGGTATCTGAATGAGCTGGACTGACAAGGGTTCATAAAGTGCTCTCAACACGTTCTGAAAATCATGGAGATCATCAGCGAGGTGAATTATAGGGACATCATCTAATGTCTCAACGCTATTCTGGGGTTGCGGGACCATGAATAAATCTGAAAAGATCTTGGAATGTTTTCCGAGGATCGACCTGTGGATGCAAAATGCCACATCCTGTATGACAACGACAATAGACCCATCAGAGAACCAGAATTCTTCGCATTGTTGGAAGCCCTTGTCATTGAAGGTCGCCGTCATCGCCATAACGAGAGAGTAATAGATATGGGGACACACAAAACAGGTACAAAATGTCTTGATATCCAGATATGGGGTGTATGTTCAAATATGACGTCAAAGCTGTTCAAACGAACAGAAAGAACTAAGCGCCTAGGCGGCTGTACCAACTATGACTCAACTGAAGCCAATTGTGATATTACATTGTCCGAATTACATTGCTCAAAGTAAGACTCTCTTATCAATGTTTGACTTTCCCAGCGACCGGCTGTGTCAACTCCAACAGTAACTTGCGATACGACCCGCTCGTTTCTTTGGTGATGTGGTACTCGAGTGTCGTCTTTTGCTTCTTGAAATAAGCAGACTTGATCCCTTCGAACCGAATGCGATCCCAATGAGCGCGCACAACCCTTCAGAAATTCAAAATGACAGCGATGGTAGGAATTGACAAATATAAGAGCATACCGCCAGATAAGCTCGTGATCTCGTGTACCAAAACCTTTCATGGCTTTGTAAATGAGTTTCGCATCGCGGTAAATACTTGGTTGATCATGCTTCGGGTCAGCGCCTTTGTAGATGTGCAACAGAGCGGCCTCCATATGGCCTCGGCTATAGAATGACAAAAGGGAGGCTCGTCAAGTCTTGATCGAAAAAATTAGAGATCACAACAAACAATTCTGCTCTGACGACCTTCGCAAATGATCTATATTTCTTGTATTTCTTGGGATAGGCTTCGAAGCTGGACAATGTTCAACAAGACTTGATAGCACGAAAGGAAGTACATACACAGCCTTGAGATGTGCTGGATTTCGGTTAATGAAAATCTCGCAGAATACCATCTATTGAACGATGCATGTCAGTGGTAGAGACTCATGGGAGCTCAAACCTACCTCATCCGTTCCGAGGCGCTTCTCTCCCGCGTTATACAGAGCATCTATGTCGCGTGCAACATGCGCATAATCAACGGGTGTTGTGTCAGGAGATCGATCTGAACTAAGAGCCATGAGGAACACTGAGCTGATGTCAAGACCCGCAAGGTAATATAACATAATCAGAGAACTGACTGCGTTTGGTCTTCATACTGAGGTCATTCTGAACATCCTGAAGAAGCTGACGTCCCGTGAAATACTGATATCCTTGAATGAGAAGACGAATTTCGGACATTGGTCGTGCAAGTAGGAGTTCTGTGAGTATCTTCTCTTTCGTGCTGAAAGGCATAAGGACCAAGATGGCTAAGTGGGACTCAACACATACCCAACACCTTGCATTGCTTCACGCAGCAACCAGACATCCCATCGTAGAGGTCCCATGACAAGGGCTCGAAGGCACCAACTATATGATACAACCAATGTGACTTCGACGGAATTGTTACATAGAGGATATCAACTTACTTGAAATTAAATCTTGATTCCTTGTCCAACACATCGACAAGCTGAAAACCATAGGCCGCCACGAATCTGTTTGCAAGCGCCTGCATCTTCGTCGCCGATAGAGGTGCAAGAGTCGATATTACTGGAAGAGAGCATTGAGTGGAGTCTGAGAGAGAAAGATAATGGATGATAAACCCACAAACATCGTCATCAGTACCAAACCCTTTCGTTGCATTCCTGATCCTCTCCGCATCTTCCGTTGGGTTATATCCAGCTACGATATGATCAGTAGAAACGAAGACGTTCGGAACTTCCGTTCCCAGGTACCAAAGAGGAGCGTGAGATAAGTGAGGCGCCCCAGGATAACTTGAGACATTTGGCGGTGGAGGTAGTTGTTGAAGATGCGGTACAGGAGGTGGAGGATATCCTGGATGAGGCCCAGTGGGAGGTGGAGGATAATATGATGGTTGTGATGGTAGGCCAGGGGGTGGCGGGTGAAACGACTGCGGAGGTCCCTGTGGAGCATGATATGGCGGAGATGCATATTGAGGCTGGTAAGCACCCCCGATGGGTTGGCCTGGGATGGGTGACGGACCATATCCAGAGGTAGACTGAATGCAGAGTTAAGTAGATGAGAGATGGTACACAGAACAGGACGAACAGATGAACCGAACGTGGGTCCGGAAGTCTAGAGAGTAATATATTGAGATAATTGTCAACGAAAAAATGTTGGTATAAGAACGAACAACTGCGTCTGGATATGGTGGCTTCATAGGGGAGGCGTCAGATTTCATGGCTGAAAGCAAACGTTGAATAATTACGTTTACGCCGTAATAAGGCTGATAATGCGACATGTTCGATTAAGCGTTGAGGGAACTCGCTTGACCCAGGCTCTGTTTGTTTGCCAGCAGGAGGAGCAGACAGGCGCACAAAGTCTCACGTCAAATCAAGAACGGCTTACTGTGATGACAACCGTGGCGGTGTCGTGCGCCTGAAAACCCTTCACAACGTCAAACACCACTTGCGATGACATCGGAGGTCACATAAAGATATCGATGTAGAGTGCAGTACTGGCGCTGGTCTCTGTCCGTTCTCTGGCGCTGCGAATGAGGAAGCAGTAACGCATATACTCAACAGAGAATTTGCTTTGATTGTCATGCGCGTGAGTGTCACACGGGTAACACGACTCATAACCACGGACTCGGATTATATACTTGTGAGCCTCTTTTCATACCAGTGAAGATAGGTATCGATCGCGGGAGGCCACCCAATTTCCGCTCTGTTGGCTTCGAGATTGCCATCTACAACAACAGCTCGCTTCCACGCATTACAGGCAGAGTGTCACTAAATTGTATTTTCCCATGTAACATTGTATCCAGAAGGTATTTATTGAGACCAAGTCTATCCCGTCCAAAAACTGATCGGAGTCAAGCGCGATCGGATGCAGACCCAAAGAGCGTCGTAGTAGACTTTGACGTACTCAATGTCTAGCCATTGTCCAATATGACAATGACCATTGACTTGGGCATGCGCTTCCTAAGTCTGAACACAGGACGTGAGAAACGACTGAACCATAGAGAATCAATCTTACCTGGGCAGTTTCCATCAAGTACATCTACATTCCTGCCGAGTTCATCGGGGTTGCTTCGGAACGGATCATGGTTCTGGCAGCGTGCCGCTTACACCGTATACTTCTCTTAAAATTCCTATCCGCACAATGTAAGTATCGAGCTGATCCTGGGTCAGTTTAACGATCATCAAATACCTATTGACAACATACGATATCCTGTATCCTGTTTTCTTCGTTCCTCTGCTCTTCCGGACTGGCGTAGACTTTGCTGTTTCTGGTACAACCTGCCCTGATGCGCTCCAGAAGCTCGCGTAACAGCCAAACACTCTCAGTGTACTTGACGAGAGCTCTTCGACCATCGTTGGCTGTGTCTAGTTCTACTGCCTCGCGAGCCAAATCAAGTGCCGAGTGAAGGAGATTTTGCATGGTCAAGTGGAGAATTTTTAGAAAAGAAGCTTTAGGGAGTGAATGGTTGATCGAGTTCAAATCTTCTGTGGGTTTAGGAATGGCGATAGCCCAGTTTATGAGGAATGACGGCTATCCAGCTCACCTAAATGTAGAAACGCAGTCGCGGGCGGGATGGTATTGTTGGAGCCGAACTAGCGTCGGGAAGTCTCAATGCTGTGCAATTTTGAGATATTGAGCTTTCACGTCGCCGTCTACTCCAATTGTTGTGAGTGGCGCCAACCGACGAATTTTTGGCCTATTGCAGAGAAAACGAGATAACCGTAGATGTCTGAAGATTCAACACTTTGCTTGGCTGATTGACTGGCCTGTTTTCGGCTCACGCGTGCTTAACACCAGAGACCGAAGCCCCCACAAAGTTTTGAGCAAATGCGATTTATGCTGTTACTGTATAAATTTGGGCAAAAGTGAGGCTTGATTGAGGCTATGCCTCGGGTGCTTTGCTCTTGCCGACAACGCAACCTTATCAATCATGTTCACCACTATTTCTGGCATCTCTTACCGAGGGAAGTCCTTGTAGCTTCTGTACTTGAGATGGGCTTTCAGCTTTCCTTTAAAAGGTCTGGTTTAGGCCATGTCGCATCATAGTATATGGTGATCGGACCAGCGGCAAAATGACCGGGCTGGCCCCACTCGCAACATTTGTACGAGGTAAAGAAGTTGATCAGACTGCTCAGCAAATAGACAGCGTGTGTTTCGATGGAAAGTAAAAGAAGTTATTCAAGCGCTTCGCGTACTCCTCAAAGTTTGAACCTAGAATCTAATATCCTAGCTTCGAATCGACGATTGATCTGTATATATTGTTCTGCACCGCAACTGCACTGCCATCTATACTATAATGGTACGGGTACATGCATACTACTTCTGGCAATGTGAATTCCATGTCAGGCATCTGAACGTTAGGTGTGCTGTAAATTACAGTCTCATAATGCTACAAAGAGCACTCTCGCGTCATGGCACTTTTATTCTGGTAACGTAAATCTCGATGTGTGGTCATATGTTAGGTATACGAATCATAGTAAGTAATATCAATAGCATAAGTGCAGCGTAAACTTCTGACGTACAACAAGTACGCACCTATCGTGCTCGATGGTGAACACACCCTGTGATCAAATCACGTTTCCATCCTCGTACAAAAATCTTGCTTCAGATCGGGTGGAGCATGGACTATTTTCAGCTTTCACTGATTTACCCTGAATAGCAAGATGACCTGTATGATTACGATCTTTTACCCGAATTACAGGACCTAAATGGATATTGTATTGAGGAGTTGTGCTAGGAACCACTGCGACTACGCAATTCCGACGCTTCTCAAAGGAAGATGACTGGACTACTCTCGTCTTTTGTTGTATATTGATTCAACAGACAACGCGCAACGAAGAATAATTAAAAAAGGACGTTCTAGCATCTACAATGTAATTACTCGTGCCTGTGTTTCGAGAAATTTGAGAGGGTGAGTAGTTGCTAAAACAGTCAATTCCTTTGCAACCGCCTTAGAATCATCATCTTGTTTGCAGAAGGCATATCGAATATCAAATGGTCCATATCCAACGCGGGCTTTCACCATCGCTACAAAATCATCGCTGAAATTGTCACAGTTGCTCAATTCCAGATCTTTCAGTTTTGGACATAAATTGGGACCCGTGTCCGTTGTATCTGCGAGAGCTTTGATTATTTCGACAGAAATACGTCGTCTGACATATGGCGTATCTGCTCCGGTCGGCAGCGTAGAGCGAACAACCAATTGTTCCAATGTCTTGCAGGCCTCGGAACGCAGACAATTAATTAACTCCGACTTTGTTGGGTATACGTCAGTCAGGGAGAGAAACTTGAGTGAGCAATCCGATCGATGCAACAACCTCCTTAACCCCAGGCTCTCCTCGCGGGAGAATTTTCCGTGAAGGGCATCTAGACTGAAGTGAACAAGACCATCCAGCTTGAGGGCTGCCAGCAATGGCTTTGGATGAACACGAGTTTTTATCGCAAAATGTTCCAAGTAAGGATGTGTAAAAATCTCTTCACCAAAACATTCCGGCTCTTCGCCCGAGGAAGTCGAGTCCAAGGTGACAATAAGGGTGCGAAGCTCTGGAGTTTGCAGTAGGAGACGAAGGCAGGTGGTCATGCTCATTCGAGGTTCGATTTCAAGATTTGTCACAGTTGCGGAATACAGTGAGAGGCTATCGATATCGGGATCTAAACGCGAGAGATAACGTTGCTGACTATGATATAATTGTTCAAAATGTACACGGCTGCAACAAGATATAGCGTACCCATCGCTAGATTTGTCGTCTTGAAAAGAGCGCTCAGTGACATTATCGCTGTCGTATGGCGGAGGAGGAAGACCTTCTTCCACCCTGAATGTCACTGGATTTTGTGAAGAGTGGACCTGAATATTCGTATCTGATTTCTTGTTGGATTTCTTGCGAGACACGGGTTCAGAATTCTGGTGTGACGTGCTACAAGATACTGGGCGATCCTGACGGAGTGAACACCTGCCTCCCGGACAGGGGGAAAAAAGGGTTTCCGGTGGAATCGGTACACGTATCTGAGTGTAATCCGGCTCATTAACGACATGGCCTTGGATCGTGGGACCTTGAAATTGACCAGGAAACAGTGATTGTAGAATAGAGTGTGCTTGAGAGGCAGTCAGTTGAACGAGGGGAGACTGCACTTGGGCAGGAGGAGCTTGTCCTAGAGAGGAAGGAGCCTGTACTTGAACAGAGGGAACCTGCGCTTGGGAGTGAGAGGCCTGTGCTTGAGCAGGAGGGGCTTGCGCTTGAACGTAAGGACCATGTGCTTGAAAGGGAGGAGCCCTCACTTGAGCGGGAAGAGCGGCAAGATCAATCTTGGGTGTGAATGTGCATTCAAGCGAGAATGGGATTGTAAAAGAGCTATTAGGGGGAGGGTATGCCATTATCTGGTTCGCTGCGAATATTACGGGTGTAGGGCGATAAGGCCAGAAATGGTTATCAAGAACAAAGGAAGAATTATGATCTAATAGAATTCTTCAGTAAGAGAAACAGTTATCAGAATGGGAGACTCACCGAGATAATGGGGAGATAAATTTGTGTACGGGGAGGGATGCTTGATCTCAATTGTGCTTATAAGCGACTTGAAAACAACACACGTTTCTTTATGTTACTTTCCACAAAAAGAAGGAGTAATGACGGAATAACTGAGAATAATACAAGAACAAATCGTCCGAGAACAACGTTGACCGAAATTGATCAATGTAGGAGCTAGAAACCTTGATTGTCAAAAGAAATGCATCCACTGAGACAAGGCAAGCCTGCATCGGCTGATAGGATGGCCACCGGTCCGATAAATGACTATGACTGCAGTACTTGGCCACATCATCTGTTGCAAAACAAGGCAACAATGGGTCGATTGGTTGAACGGTTTTAGTCTGGGATCCATCACGTGTCAAGCATACAAATGGAGACTGTTCTAGTCGGACTTACATACGTATTTCAATAGACAATAAAGCAGGTGATTTGTTGAGATGTAGCAACTTCAATCTGATTCACGATATCTGTATGTATATAAGGACACAACAGTCCGTTATGGAAGCGTTCGTTGGGGAGTTTGCTTTTTTGCTAAATAGACGCCGCTTAACCAGATAAAGTACCGATGTCAAGACTTTGCTCAAAATTGGCAAGAATTTGTTGATGCCTTTGATACTACTTATGACCTCAGAAGACTACCAGGCTGACGTAACTAGACAACTAGCTCTACGCTCACTAAAACTCCGGTCGTCTGTTATCAAATCCGATTCTCCGCTTCAAAGCAGCTGGGACTTCTCGGGTCCCGCATCACCCAATAGGGTCAATCAAGAAACTGTCAGTATTGATGCCGACCTGGTCGAGGTTTATGCCAGGAGCCGGGTGCCCTCGTGATCATCTGAGTTTTGCTTTCGAGCTTCCTGCATGTACACAAGCTCAAAGGCAAGCCATCTATCATGCTAATGTCAATGGGATATATATAGAGATACTGTTCCCAGTGATTCGGGATTTTCCTTGTGCACTCTTGCCGCCTGCCTGCCACCTGGCAGGCCATTTCATTGTTCTCTGTATTTCGTACGGCTCATCTTCTGGGTTTCACTCTGGGATCAGGTTTCGTGACTTTGTCTGAGACTCTGCTTTCCTTCAACCAGGAGATTCTTAGTCTTGAGGACAGAAGGCGACTAACTCTGAGTGATTGGTAGAACAATCGTGCGACTTGCTGGCATGGTACAACCATGAGCCATCCATACAGCGGCTCTGCAGGTTACATCTATGCTTTGAATGATGTATGTGTTTGTTTGTCCAATACTGGCCAAAACCTCGTCTCACGCGAGATGTTCCTCCAGGATACTCACTCTCTCAACACCACCCAACGCAACTTGGGTCCATATGGACACATGAAAAGCCTCATTCCTGTATGTGTCTTGTCCTCCTCTCTACTTTCTTTAACTGTCAAGCTCACTTCCCATTCTTTATCAACACAGATGGAGTCCCTAGTCTCATTGACAATTAATTGGCCACCTGCCAGTGCTAATACACAATCTATTGTCTCACTTCCCATGCAGAGGTCGGTGCATCTTTTATGGGTTGCTGAAAAGTTGAGATTGTGGTGGCATCGGCATGTGCAGTTGAGGTTGTTGGGTGTAGGTATTTTTCTGTCATTTATGCAGATAACTTATAATTTGTTTTTTGCACAGAGTCAGATAGAAAACACAATGGGAAAAGTGAAGAAATAATTTGCAAGAATGTTGGTTGTGTTGATGCCAAGAATGTATTCCATATGAGATAGACCCTCTCACTTCTTTTTTACTCTCCAAATTTTTATATACAGGCAGTGTGCACTAGAATAACATTATATACATAATTACCCCTCATTTCCACATTTTCTTACTCAATCCTGGACCAAGCTAAATGGATAAGGGACTTGTAAAGGGAGCAGAGTATGCTACTAAAATAACTCAGATATTAGCTAATAGATAGTAGGTTTTAAATCTGGTAAAGGATCTTTTTCATTCATATTAGTAGATGTAAAACATATAAATTAGGTATTAGTGTAGGTTGAATCTTTTCAAATCTATGAAACAGAGAAAAAAAAATTAACCTCCAAAGCATGGCCACTAGAAAAAGGGTTTTATGATAATTTCTAAATATATCAAACCTTAAGAAAATATAACTTAATATTTAATATCCACTTATATTTTATATCTAAATCTTATAATCTTCTCATTATAGCAAATTATCAAACTAATAAAATTCTTTTTTCTTACACTATATTTCTTTTAAGCTGTGAGTCTCAATTGCTTGTTGAAATAATCTATATAATCTATTTCCATTAGAAAAAAAGCAAAACAAAGCAAAGACTTTCTGTATTCATTGCTAAAACTTGACTAATGTACTATCCTTACAACTATGACTATTCATATACTATAAGAGTATATGTTCTGATTATACATTTTAAGAGACCAATACAACATCTTATTTCATTAGAGACACTAATGAAGTGAATAGAATATAAAATACTGCACTCTTCTGACCTATGATATTTGTACCTCCAACCATAATCAATCACCTTTTCAAAATTGTGTTTTACTTACACTCTTAACATTCCACTTTTTATTATTCTTTATTACAGTATCTTCTCTAATGTATTTTTCAGGAGACTCTTCATCTTCCCTTATTTTCCCTTTTCTATTCTCTCTTCACTCTTTCCTTTTATAGATTTTCTCTATATTCTTTTTCAAGCTCTATTTACTCACAGCCCTCAAGCCATACTGATTCTTTATTGATAATTTAGACTAATATGGCCTGTTAGTACTACTAACTACTTATGTCACTGCTAACTGATGCTGTCTAATCACTGATACACTTTTTGTTTTCAACCTGACTAAAAGAGTTCTTTAGACTTAATCTTTTTGAATTTTTCTCTATTAAATATATAGCTATATCTGATAGATATATATTGTACTAAATATATTTTTAGATATTTATCAGCTGTGTAGTTGAGCTACTTTTAAAAGTCACTTTTATAGCAGAACAATTCTCTCATTTTAGTTTAGAGGCTCTTTTTAGCTTGCTAGAACTTCTTTTTTATTTCTAAAGGTCCCTTCTCTACTATTATATCTTCTGTTTACCTTAGATAATCTCTATAACCACACTAGCACTATAATTCACTCCTTTTAAAACTTTCAATCTCTAAAACAAAGTCAAGAACCATTTGCTTGCTCTAGAGACTTGGGCACAAACTATTCAAGCTTTTCTTACTCTTTATATTAATAAATTAGCTAGTCTACATTGATCTACCCAAACTATCTTGCACTTGCTCCAAACACTTTCATAATACCTCTTGCTTGCTTTCTTCACTGCTTCAGTCACTTTTACACTTTCTATGCTGCCACTTATTTGGTATAATACTGAAATGACAATTTCTTTAAGAATATCATGCTTTGTATATTTTAATACTTATAACAGTAACTGCATAGCTGATAAATAACTTCTTCAGCCTTACATCACTTATATTTAGCTGAATATTCAGTTGAGCAGCAAAGCTTTCACTTTTAATATAGTTAAAAATTACTTGGGTCCTCTTCTATATAAAGTTGGACTATACTTCAACTCAAGCACTATAAATATTTTGAAGGATGGAAAATATAGGGAGTTTTGTATATTAGAATGAGTTTATTTCAGATTAGGTTCTTTCTTCTTAACCCTACAAAGACTCCTTCCTCACCTTGACATCACTCTATAATTAATGTATATACTTGCTAAGACACTATAACATTTCTATTATGGCTAGCACAGCTTACAATTCACACATTGTAACACAAAACCAGTTGATTCTGTCTAAAAAGTATGAAGTAAGGTACTGCCTTACATAAGGACAAATAACTAATTATAAAGGTGGCATCACATGATACTACTATAATATATACTAATTAAATAATAAAAAGCTGATAAATGACCAATCCATTACATACCTCTCTATTAAGTCCATAAACAGGCTTATGAAGACAGTTAAGAAAGAGTAAGGGGGGTGGGATATGGCATCCCACCTATGAGTTATCACTAGGGCTCTGAAGAGGGTCCCTATATTAATGTAATGTAGGATCACTAGATCCTATGGAGTGAATTGAAGGGCAGATTATTTTCCAGATGCATTGCCTATCATGTATTAGGAGATTGCACTAGGCTTTCATGAACCTGACAAGAATTATACTATTGAACTGCATTTAGTAGTTCATCTGGCATGCTCATTCATGGGTGTGGCTGCTGCTTCCTCATGCTACATATCATTATCCCAGCTTTCTAATACAGTATTAGCTGTATCATCAAGATTGCTTGATTTGGACTTGGGTGTGGGCTCAGTAGCAATGTTAGCCACTATTACTACCTCCAATAGTCCAGGAACAACAGATGATATTGTCACTGGGATAGCCTTAGCTGGCAT
>JABCKS010024977.1:0-37828 GCA_018851325.1 Termitomyces sp. DKA19 | reverse complement strand
ACAGCACATGACCTGGGGATCAGCATGAGATTTGCACAAGACCTTAGCAACCATGGGAATTTTTGGATCATGAGCATCTATCACGTGGAGCCTAGACCATGCATCTAGAACAACCTTGCCAAAAGCCACCTTAGTGATGTTTGCTAGTAACAATCCTTAGTGACCTAGGCACTTTGCTTTCAAAAGAAACATATGAACATGTGACTTCTTGGACCCTTCATTTTTCTTGATTACTAACATACTTGGACAGCATTTACACTTCAGATATTGACATTTGGTATGCTCTTTATTTTCATTCTGACACATAGTATGCACTTTTTGACATCAAATACTTATGTTTGGTTACCATCTTGACACCCAGTATGCATTTTGGCAGACACTGTTACTTGTGGTAACCATCTTTCTTTTTAGGCTACATTACTTACAAACAGTATAAATACCCTTTATACATATCTAGTAGAACAACAAAGAAATGTATAGAGCAACCCTGAGTACTTGTCCCTCAGTATCTCCCTTAGCTTCAGAACTCATCCTTGTTCACTCTTACTCTCATTAACAGCTTAGCAACAAGCCTTAGCAACCTTGTCCTTGATTTAGCATGGTACCAAGTATAGGTGCCTTTGTGTTTTAGTGTCTTAGCAACATTAGCAACTAAGGCTAGCAATAAGTCTTGTGTGTTCCCTTGGTTACTCTCCATTTGACTTACATTCTTGTTCCCTTTTCCTTCCTTATTGCTAGGCTTTTATCTACCTTAGTGACATCTTCTTAGTGATTGTTTACCTAACAATGTGTCCTTAACCCCTTTCCTACCCAGCAACTTCCATCTACCTTACTGACATCCCTATCACATCCTGCTTTGCCTTCTACTCTCATTTCACTGTTTGTTTAGCAACATATCATTAGTGTTTAGCAACTTAGGCTAACATTAGTGACTCCTTTTACTTGCACCCCTTTTTCACCCCACTATCCACAGCTCTTGTTCTCTGGGACAATTACCAACTTGTCCTCACCCACATTCTACTGCTAGCTACCCTATCTGGTTGCCAGTGCCCTCTAGGTCTTCCTTCTGGTTTTTCTGCATAGTAGCTAGGTGGCATAGAAGCATATCATTTTGGAGCCCACCACAAGGGATTTTAGGTAATTATTCCACCAGAAACCAGAGCCCAAGCAAAGCATTACTTGGAATCTACTGCCAGGTTATCTGACTCTTTGCTATTAACCCCCCCTAGTACACCAAATACCCAGCCCAGACTGCTAGTAGATGAGCTAGAAGCCACTAGGAACCTCCTCAATGTTAGCAAACTTCTTAGTGACTTCTTAGGAGCATTTGTAGAGAGCTTTCTTAGCACTCCATTATCACCACTTTCTACTACCAACTCCTCTGTCTTCTTCTCCAAGAATTATTCAACTCCTGCTACACCCAAAAATCAACAAGTACCACTTTCCCTAACAATACTGACAATTGCTATGAATAATGATCCTGTCACCTGCCATGCTTGGATGCCCCCTTGTAATGACACAACAGCTCCTAAATAGGATGAGAGCTGCCCTAGGGAGCTCCCTCAATACTTCAAGAAATTGGAGTATCTTTTTGCTGACTGTGGTATTACTGATAATACCCAGAAAAAGAAATATGTGGTTTGCTATGTCTCTTATGATATAGTGGAAACTTGGCTTGGCTTACCAGAATTTAGCAACAACCTAGTAATTGGTGACAATGTTCCCCAGCCTCACATATATCAGGAATGGAAAGCAGTAGTACTTAGGTTATACCCTAGAGCTGATACTAGTGCATGGTATACTCTTGGCAATCTTAGATGACTTGTCAACCAGACCTTCAATAGCAGTTTAGCAACATTAGGATGATTTTCTGACTACTATCAGGATTTCCAATGGATTGCTAAGTGGCTCCTCACTAATGGCAAACTTTACCAAAATGAAGAACATTGCTTATTCCAGCAAGGTATTCCTACATTGCTATGGTCTAAAATCATCTGCTGGCTCAAAATCATGCTTCCTGATCACCACCTCAAAGATCCTTATGATGTGGAACAAGTCTTTGAAGGTGCAAAATGGGTATTAAAGAGTACTGACACAGCAACCACCAAGTCTACTGCTGCTGCCACATCTATTGCTAGCACTCTCAGTATTATTCTGGCAGCTGCTGTTACCACTATGCCACCTCCTGCCCCTAAACAAGAAGCAATTGAATTAGCAACAACTACAGCAATCATTAGTGCTCTAGAATGCCTGGAAGCACTTTTCACTAACAGTAGTCAGCCCCACTAGCAAAATCAGTTCAACAACACTTGCCACTTTTGTGGTGAATCTGGTCATACTATGGTATGAGGGACTTGTATCCAACTGGAACATATGATCTAGCAGGATAGAATTCATTGAAATGCTGAAGGCAAGATTGTCTTACTGTCTGGTACTATGATTCCAAATTATTTTGACAAATGGCTTTACAAGGATTACATTGAGGAATGGCACCACTTAAACCCTGGACAGATTATAACTGGCAGACTCTCATCCAATGCTAACCCTGACTCTGAGCAAGCAACTAGGCAGCAGTCACTAATCCATGAGGTACTGCAGCAGGACATTGCTACTAGTAGGCAGGTCACTAACAAAGAATGAATGTATTGAGGCCTTGGAACAAGAATTATTTGCCCTGTGACAAGCTGGTGAAAAGTTTGATGGTGTATAGGTTCCTTGAGCTCCTTACCAAACCACTAGCAACAAGACTCCTGTTCCACCAGTGACTAGTGACACACTAGCAACTTTCCCTTCCCCCAACCAAGCACTGACTCCCACTGCTAAGCCAGTTGACAAAGGTAAAGCACCAGAATAACCTATCACTAAGGATTCACCATCTGTTGCCAAGCCCATGGAACCCATTTCCCAGCCCCTGGTACATCTGTTTTCTGAAATCCCTTCTCATTATGCTCTGCCTGCTAACAGGAATCTTGCTGCCACAGATTGTCATAACAATGCTACTTACAGGACCATGCCCTCTATTTATGATATTGAACAATCAAAGGCAGTATTTGATCAAGTTTTAAACACCCAAGTCACAGTTTCAGTTGGCAAGCTCTGCTCTATAGCACTGAACATCAGGAATCAGTTTAGGACAGCTGTTACACCCAAGTGACAAGCAGGAACAAATGCTAACATGGTACAGGACCCTAGCAACATCTTTGAAGAAGTGTTACTGATGTTTGCTATGGATGAGCCACAGTTTTTGCTAAGTTCCAATGCCAGTATCACTAATGGACTCACTTTGGCCCAGGCTAAGGTCTCTTCAATTGACCCTGTAGAAGCCTATATTGAGTTGCTACCTCCTGGAGAGGAACCAGTAGTCTTAATGGTCACTAAGGATTCCTAGTCACTAAGGTCTATCATGATGCTAATCAACAACCAAGAAGAAATAGAGTGTATCACAAATAGCAGGTCTTAGATTATCTCCATATCAGCAGAAGTTGCTAACAATCTTGGCATATCCTATGATCCCAGTATCATTTTGAACATGCAGAGTGCTAATAGCACATTGGATAGATTGCTAGGACTTGCCAGGAACATACCTTGTACCATTGGCAACTTGACATTATATCTTCAGATCCATATATTACAGTCCCCCACCTACAATATCCTCCTTAGTCAACCCTTTGACATCCTTACCAAAAGTGTAGTCAATACTCTTAGCAACATTGAGACCACCATTACAGTTACAGACCCCAATTCAGGCATACAACACACAATACTGATGTTTCCCTACAGAAAATATAAAAGAAACAATTGCCAAAAGGTTTACTATGAGACAGAACCACCCCAGTCCTTTCAGCAGCAATCAGAATAGTGACAATGCTAACAACTTAGCAACTATGATCAACTATGACCATTCAACTAGTCTAGCAATGTGTATAGCTTCTTGCAATTTGAATGATGATATTTTACTTACAACATCTTGCACATATACAGACCCTACCTTGGCATACCTTTACACTACTGCTAGTGACATTTGCTCTTCTTTGCTACCTCCTTGTTCTTATTTTGTTTCCACTGATATTTCTAACCCTTTGATTCTTGGACAGACTTTACCCCTCAATACTTGCATTATGGACCTTGCACTGAACTATGTTAACTTTCCTTTCCATACACAGTATATCACTAACAATCCCATTAAAAGAAAAGAAGTACAGGTGAAAAAGAAATACAAACCAGTCACTATGAAAATTAAACTGGTTGCTAGCTACATTAGTGAAGACTTCAGAATCAAGTGACAAATCCTTGGCAATCCACTAGCAGCTATGCCACCCCTTGATCCAAACCCTCCCCCATTCATACCAACCTAGCAATTCACTAGCAACTGACAAGCAACATTTGTTAAGGACTACAACACTGGCTTTCTAATCACCCTATTCCCCCAGGACTTGAAAAAGAAGTATGTGAGATCATCCATGACAAGATCAAGGCTGGTGTCTATGAACCCTTGAATTCTGCTTACCAATCCCACTGGTTTTGTGTCCTCAAGAAGAGTGGTAAGCTCTAGATTATGCATAGTCTAGAGCCACTAAACCATGTCACCATTTGCCATTCTGGAGTTCCCCCTTTCCCAGACCATGTTGCCAAGTCTTTTGCTGGACAAATTTGTGGGGCAACACTAGACCTTTTTGTTGGCTATGATGAGCAACTAATTGACCTGGCCTCCCATAACTTAACAACATTCCAGACCCCATTTGGTGTTTTCTGTTTGATGACCCTACTAATGGGTTGGACCAACTCAGTACCAATCTTCCATGATGATGTTACCTTTATCCTGCAGCCCAAGATCCCCCATAATATACTCAGTTTTATCAACAACATTGGTGCTAAGGGTCCCAAAGACTGGAAACTTGGTTAACAGTATTCCTGCTAAGCATCCCACTAATCCAAATATTTTCTTAGCTCTTTGGGAGTTCTTTGAGCTCCTTAACTGGATTCTCCAGCATATGAAGTATTGTGGCAGTACATTTTCTGGTCACAAGCTTGTCTTATGCACCCTGATGTTCAAGATTTTAGGACATGTTTGCATGCCTAATAGTTGAGTTCCAGATGAAAGTCACTTAGCCTTGCTTGAGCAGTGGGGTACCTGCCAGTTGCTATCTGAAGTCAGAGCCTTTTTGAGTACAGTTGGCATCCTTAGGATTTTCATTAAGAATTCTACTCATTGTGCTAACAACTTAACAAAACTCATATGTACCAGTGTTCTTTTTGAGTTTGGTCCTGACCAAGTCAATGTCCAGTGAGACCTCATTAATGCTCTCAAAGATGCTAAGCCCCTAGTCCCCATTGACTATGAATCATCTGACCCCATCATCTTAGCAGTTGATACATTATACATCACTATAGGCTACTACCTCTGCCAGTACCATAGCAACAACTGCAAAGAATATCACTACAATTGCTTTGGGTCTATCATGCTTAATGACAAAGAATCACAATTCAGTCAGCCCAAGCTCAAGCTCTATGGCCTTTACTGGGCTTTGCAGGCCTTATAAATGTATCTTATAGGAGTTAGGAACCTCATCATTGAAGTCAATACTTGCTACATCAAGGGTATGCTTCAAAACCCTGATATTCAGCCCTCCACTAGCATGAATCACTGGATTATGGCAATTTTGATGTTCTACTTTGAGGTAGTAGATGTTAAAGATACTTTCCATAGCCCAGATGGACTTTTGCAATGACTGTTATAGCCTAGCAACTCTCTTCCTAACAATAGCAACAACTCTGTATATGAGGATTAGATTGATCGACTACACAGCTTCCTTCATCAAGTCCAGCTCCCCTTGCCCTTATTTCATCACATCTCTTCAGTTTCACAATCCATGCCCCCAGTCCTCAAGTACCAGCCTTTAGTGACATTTGCTAGTGACACTTTTGATACAGCACCCCCATGTTTAATGACTACCAACAATTTTCTGCCTTTATGGGATGACACCACTACCATATATAGCAATATGCCACATTCCACTAAGGCTATTACTAGCAATGCATGTATTACTTTGGTCCAGAAGTGGCTTAGTGATTTAGTCAGGCTAGACAACTTTAGCAATGATGCCTATACCAAGTTTATTCACTATACCACTATGTTCTTTACTGTGGATGGTAAGCTTTAGCAATGAAATAAAGATGGTGCCCACAAGCTGTTTATTCCTACCAACTGTCACTTATGAATCTTGCAAGCAATGTATGATGACTTAGGCCATAGAGGACTTTTTGCTACCTGCTCAGCCCTACTGGAATGTTTTTGGTGGCCCCAAGTTAGCACTAACATTGTATGGTATATTTGTACATACCATATCTGCCAGATTTACCAAATGACAAAAGTACTTATCCCACTGATTGTTGCTATGCCAGCACCCTTGTTCAGCAGGATATACATTGACACCATGTTCATGCCACATTTCAATAGATTCAAGTATATTATTCAAGGACACTGTTTACTAACACATTATCCTGAGTTCTATATGCTTGCTAGGGAGAATAGCAATGCCATTGCCAAGTGGTTATATAAAGATGTCATTTGTTGTTGGGGAGTCCTTAGCAAAATTGTTACCAACAATGGCACTCCCATTCTGAAAGCTGTGGCTTACTTAGTGAAGAAGTACAACTTGCACCATATTTAGGTCCTTAGGTACAACAAGCATGCTAACAGCATAGTTAAGCAACCTTACTTTGATGTTTGCTAGGCTCTCTTCAAGGCAGTGAACAGTGATCAATTCAGGTGGAGTACTGCATGTTATTCAGTCTTTTGGTCAGAACATGTTACAGTACACAAGCGAATGGGTTGTTCCCCTTATTATGCTGTTACTGGTACTCATCTCCTTCTCCCCACTGACATTGTGGAAGCAACATATCTACAACTGCTGCCCAATTCCCTATTGTCATCTACCAACCTTATAGCCTGCCAAGTGATTGATTTACAATGTCACCAAGAAGATCTTGAGTGACTCCATGACACCATCCTTACTACTTGTTGTTTAGCCACTATTTGTTTTGAAGCAGAATATGCTGCTATGATTTGTGACTACAATTTTCAGACTAGTGACCTTGTATTAATGAAGAATACTAGAATTGAAGTGTCCCATAATAAAAAGATGAGGCCTTGCTACTTAGGCCCTCTGGTGGTAATATCTCATAACTGTAAAGGCACTTACATCCTTTGTGAATTAGATGACTCAGTTTTGCATTGACTAGTAGCTGCCTTTTGCTTAGTCCCATATTTCACTAGAGAATGTATATCAGTGCCTAGTGATGCTTTTAACATTGATACCTCCTGCTTATGTGAACTCAAACAAACCAATCTAGTGGATGATGATGATGTTAGCAACATTGCTAATGAAACCAACAACTAAATAACCATTTGCTAAGCTATAGCAACCTTCATTTCCAATTTTACTTATACATTTATTATACAGTCAGAAAAACCATCACTTACAATACAAAAACATTAAGTCCTTCATTTTGTCTATTTTATATCATCTTTTGTTTGTGTTACTTTACATTACAGACTTTGACTTCTTGATATTTTTTGCTATGATGCTGTGCTTAGCAACTTTTTGCTAGTAACTAGTACACCTTCAGGGTTTTTATGCCATAATGATTTACTGAGCATTTCCCCTTGTAGTTGCTAGTACCAAGCAGCAACCACTAGTGCATAGCAATTATTCTGTTTTTGTCTTTTCCTCTTGATTCTAGACTTCATTCAATTTTACTTACCTTCTGTTTTTTATATTGTTCCTTAATTCTCTCCTGACTTCACATTGCTATGTTACATTTTTCAAAAAGCCCCTTAAGGGGGCCAGTCTAGGCTACAATACAAGATATGAAACCCCTTAAGGGGGTTAGTCTGCAATAGGACAACAAGAAAAATAATTTTTAGAGTGGCAGTTGCTAGACATTAAGGTCAGCATTATCACTAGGCATGTCCCCCAGCTCCTTCCTCTCCCCTTCTTCAATTCCATTCTCCTTCTGCTAGGCCAAGAAAGCCTGGCAGTCCTGCCAATAGCTTTCCAGGATAGCTAGCAATCACTTAGTGACAGCATAGTGGGAGCAAACTTCCAGCAGGGTGGCCCTAGCCTCATCCAGAGACTGCCAGAAGTGTTGCTCCAGCCTAGCAGCTCTCTCCTCAAACCCCTGTAGCAAGGAGGCCAGCATCAATGGCTCTGGTAGTGCTAGGTCTTCACTCAGCCACTCCAAATCATCATCACCAACCTTCCTCATGGGGGCTGAAGTACAAAGCACCTGGTGATATACTTGTTAGCAAAATAAATAGTGACAGAAGGAACTTACTGGCACTGGGATTGCCACTACCTCACCCTTATCTTCTGCCTCTGCTTCTGCCTCTTCCTTGGTTGCCTCAACCCCACCCCATTCTTCTTTGGTGTCCTCTTCCACCACCTCCTCCTCTTCAACCATTGCTCTGCCAGTACCCTCTTTAGGTTTCCTGGCCACTAAGCCTATCTCCTCTAGTATGGCCACTTCTTCTGTCTCTGCTACAGGTGTTGCCAGCTGTATTTCCACATTGTCCTCAGACTCTACCCCACTAATAGTAACTCATTATTGCTTAGTATGAGCTAAAGGTTCTTCATTGCTACTTCTGCTAACCTTGCGCTTGACAATGCCTTGACTCTTTTGAGTGCACTTGTCCTTAGTGACAACTCAACCTCTGACTGTTGTCTCATCCTGCTTAATTGGCAGATTCAAGCTTGAATGCTTGATCTGGATGGGGCACCTTATAGCCACTAACTCCCTTTGCCTCCTTACAAACTCCTTAGCCTGGCAAGCAAGGGCAGCTCTAGTCACTATTATAGCAACAAAATGGCCTCCATGACTTCTTGATGATTGTCCATAGTAGAAGCAACCCTTTCTTGAGCTATCACAGCAATAGCAGAGTTGGATGCCAGTAGGGTACCAGCAGCTTTCAAGATCATTCTCTGATCAGCAGTAATCACACTAGGAGATGTTAGCAATGTTCTAGTAAAAAGCAAAAGGAAACTTACTGCTCCTTGCTCTGTCCTGAATGCCTGGCACTTCATCAGTGACACTGTTATCTTCCCCTTCACCTTTACTGAGCTCACTCTAGCCTTTATCCCACTATCCACCACTATGGAGGCTTTCTACTAACAAAAAAGTTCTATGAGCTCCTTATCAGTGAAGGAGTCTTGAATGGGTTTCTATAGACAAGTTAGCAAGTGTTGCTAAGCACTAGCAAATAAGTAAAGACTTACCTCAAATTCCTCATTGTCCTCCCTTGCCTTTTCTTTGCCTTTGGGAGTCTTATGGTGCTTTGGTGATGTCGCTGACTCCTTAGCAACACTACCAATGACACATTTGGGAGTGGAAGGGCCAGCCTCCCTGGTGTCACCATGACCCTTTGCTATGGCTTGCTCCCATTGTTATTGTCAGCTCATATAGTGGGTGCTAGAAGAAAAATTGGTTGTTAGAAGATAAGTCCTTGAAAAGCTAAGGTTACCTAAGCAATGCCACTAGCTCAGGCAACACCACTATCACTTACTGTCATACCAGCCTCCAAGTCTTCAAGGAGGTAGTCAAAGGAGGGCACAGGAGGAGCCTAGTAAAAAACATTAGCAAATTGTCAATAATTGCTAAAAACAAAGAAAAGTAAGGTTTACTCACAAAATGTTTATCAAACTTGCACATCCAATCCTCCCTCTTGTACTTCTTGTACAAGGCCCAACACTCCTAATCCATATCCACTAGCTCCAGCCAGTCAAGTCCACTACTGGCAGTCTCAAACCAGCAAAGCCACATCTTGATAATAGCAGTAGCCACCCCACAAGGATTCATTGCCAATTGTTGGTGGGCAGTTGCTAAGATATGACTAGCCTCTCTAGGAAGACTTTGGTTATAGAATGCTTGTTAATTGAATCAGCAATGAAGGAGGCCATGGTGATTGGGGAAAGATAAGATTGAAGTAGAAAAGCAAATAGAAGAAGTGGGAAGAACTGAGTTGAAGTTCAGCCAAGTGCCAGTCTTTTATGGACATTTCCTTTTCCACACATGGACCATTCAAGCAATTATGGGATTTGGTTGACTGAGCACAGTCAAAATTTCAGTATAGGGGAGGATGATAAGACTCATCTGTTGCTGAGTACAGTTACTGACATTTCCAACTATTTTATCAGAATAGTATATGACCTGGGAATCAGCATGAGATTTGCACAAGACCTTAGCAACCACAGGAATTTTTGGATCATGAGCATTTATCACATGGAGCCTAGACCATGCATCTAGAATGACCTTGCCAAAAGCCACCTTAGCAATATTTGCTAGCAACAATCCTTAGCAACCTAGGCACTTTGCTTTCAAAAGAAATATATGAACATGTGACTTCTTGGATCCTTCATTTTTCTTGATTACTAACATACTTGGATGGCATCTACACTTTAGATATTGACATTTGGTATACTCTTTATTTTCATTCTGACACATAGTATACACTTTTTAACATCAAATACTTATGTTTGGTTACTATCTGACATCCAGCATGCATTTTGGCAGATGCCATTACTTGCAGTAACCATCTTTCTTTTTAGTCTACATCCTTACAAATAGTATAAATACCCCCTGTACATACCTAGTAGAACAACAAAGAAATGGATAGAGCAACTCCAAGTACTTGTACCTTAGTATCTCTCTCAGCTTCAGAACTCATCCTTGTTCACTCTTACTCTTGTTAATGGCTTAGTGACAAGCCTTAGCAACCTTGTCCTCAATTTAGCATGGTACCAAGTATGGGTGCCTTTGTGTTTTAGTGTCTTAGCAACATTAGTGACTAAGGCTAGTGACAAGTCTCATGTGTTCCCTTGGTTACTCTCTATTTGACTTACATTCTTGTTCCCTTTTCCTTCCTTATCACTAGGCTTTTACCTACCTTAGTGACATCTTCTTGGCAATTGTTTACCTAACAACATATCCTTAACCTCTTTCCTACCTAGCAACTTCCATCTACCTTACTGACATCTTTATCACATCCTGCTTTGCCTTCTACTCTTATTCCACTGTTTGTTTAGTGACATATCATTAGTGTTTAGTGACTTAGACTAATGTTAGTGACTCCTTTTACTTGCACCCCTTTTTTACCTCACTATTCATAGCTCTTATTCTCTGGGACAATTACTAACTTGCCCTCACCCACATCTTACTGCCAGCTACTCTATCTGGTTGCCAGTGCCCTCTAGGTCTTCCTTCTGGTTTTTCTGCATGGCAGCTAGGCAGCATAGGAGCACATCAATGGTTACATCTGAGTTGGAAAAAACTATTTACTTATCTCAAATCTATACTTTTTGGGTAAAATATTGATTATAACTCTTTCTTGGGACCTATCAATTATCAGATATTGGAGGTTTCCTTGATTTCTCTGCAAACCAAGTCAGTAGACACCAAAAACTTATTGGTTTAAAAGAGTTATTGGTTATAAGGGGTATTGGTTATAAGAGGTTTGACTGTACTCAGTTCCAACCTCAACTTTGCTGCACTCAGTTAGGGCCTTAATTTTGAACTCAATGCTTAGTCTTAGCTCTAACTTTGATTAGTGCCTTGATTTCAAAATTTATTGGGGGACTGCCTATAATGGACCCCAGTCTTATTTTTCTTATTCCAAGCTAGTATTTTATTCCTATCCTTTCATCTTCTAGTGACAAGTATTTGTAATTCAGAGATATCTGACAGCTATACTCTCATATGGTTATATCACATACTCAGAGGCTTGGGATCAAGATCATCTATAAGGAATTTCTAATTCTGGGCTCTGAATTTAGTTACTATTTTTGAAGTTTTCATCTTTAAAGTTAAGGTTAAACCTTTTCTATTGTACTGTACAGTTGTTTCCTATGCTTTCAAAGCCTCTGAAGCATTAAATCTAGCCTATGAAGTCCTTTACACTTGTTCTCTTTCAATCTCCTTTGATCAGTTGTGTGAATAAGCCACAGCCTCCAGAGGCTGCTCTTACAGCAGAACAAGTCTTTTATTTTGATTTGGGAGCTTCCTTCATCCTTGCTAGAGCTTGTACCTTGTCTTTAAAAAGTTTCTACTCCATTATTATGCTCTCTACCTGTCTGAATAGCCTCTATGATTATTTCAATGACACTAGTCAATCTTCTGGACACTTCCAGTCTCAAAGACAAAGCTTGGCATCATTTGCTGACTCTGGAAACTCAAGTGCAGTTTATCTAAGCTCCTTTCACCCTTTACACCAATAAACTTGCTAGTTTATGCAAATCCACAGAGATTATTGCTCATTTCCTTTCAACACTTCTTGAATACTTTTTCCTTACTTTCCTTACTGCTCAAACAGCCTCTACACCTCTTAGAATATTGCTAGTAGTCTACTTCAATACTACAATAATAGAACACTAAAATACCCTATTCTGCATTCTCTAATACTGATAAGTGGAACTACAAGACTGAAGAATAATTTCTTCAGTTCTATATCACCTATATTCAGCTCAGCAATGAAGTGTTTGCTTCTGATACTTTAAAGATCAGATAAGTCCTTTTTTACATGAAGCTAAGCCACATTTTAATATATGTACTACAAGTATTCCAAAGAAAGGGAGATGTAAGGAGTCTGTTTGTTTATAAGGCATAGTGTAACCAGCAAGGTTACCATTACTTTAGTTCATGTGCATACTGTGCATTAAGCCATAATTAGACACTGACATGCACCTTTGACATGCACTCATAGATTACATAAGGACAACATCTTATATTCACAACATATCTAGTCTAATCTAATAACTCAATCTGATTCAGCTACTGCATGAAACACATAAGATTGTTCTATCTATAGCTAATAGCTACAATGTTTTTTTGAATCTTCTGCTATTGGCTTTAGACCCTGGACTCTTGTTACCAATCTAGGCAACTATCATCAAACTTTTGAGCTTCTTTTTTGCCATGTCAACATTATGTTCCCATGGCTGACTTAAAAAAGCAACCACCTAGTTTCTTGGAGCCACTATTTGGCTCCAGCTATAATAAGATGCTTTCAGCATTGAAATACTAGCCCCTGTCAAAACAGGATGACAATGGCACTTGAAATATGAGCAAGAGCTTTGAAATGCTGAGGGTGCTATCTATTTTATAAATAAAGTTGATATTGAACCCTGGTGCTCAACTAGGGGATAAATTGTCATTGTCAGTGGCAGCAACAAATCTACTATTGCTAATCTACCCAACATTGCCTAATAAGTTGAGCCAGTTATCAGGAGATATGGGGGATTCTGTCCACTATGCAGAGTAGCACACTAGTGTATAGTACTCTATTCAGACTAGTACAGCCCAAACAAGGGGCTGATAGAGGATAGGAGATGCCATTAGAGTAGATAGTGTGATATCAGGGAGTGATTCTGGCAACTGTGTCTAGACAGAAGGAGCAGGTTAAGAGAAAGGCACTTGTGGTGCCCTCAGCAACAGAGAAGCTGGAAAGAGGTGGCCGAGTGCCATAGGTGAGGCATAAGAGCCCTTAGAAAGTTCTGGACTTAGAGTCTGAATTAGATTCCTCTAACAAAGAGGAGGATAAAAGGTTATTGACTCTATTAGTACAGCTTCAGCTGGTGCTGGACTACTTTCCAATGGTCACCAAAGAATTGATGCAGAAATATTTACAGCTTGACATTGTAAAGCATCTACAGTTACTGGCTAATGAAGACCAGCATGTATCTAGGGCTGATTTGACAGAATATATTGAACTTTTTGCTTATATATTTGAGCTTGAGCTCAATGAATATATTAAGTATAAGGCAGTCCAAGGGACTATAATGTCAATAGCCACTAGCTGAGTCTATAGATTATGATGCACTATTGCATAAATGGGCATCAGACATTGCAGAAGTGATAGATATATTAAATGTGCTGCAATAGACAAATGAGTCCTAATAGGACTATGAGAGACATCAGAATGCTACACAATAACAAGCTAATACAAGTGGCATGCCTTATTTGGCAGTATCTGATCCTGGATATGGCAATGTCTAACCCTGTGGGTAATGATGAAGCAAAGGATTCACCTGAGATAAGGATACCTTATAGACACATCACAATTCAAGAAGAGAAACATGATGAGAGCATTCTAGGTGAACATGTGTTACACTGCAATGCTAATACAAAATGTAAGCTCTGATGTTGTCAATTGATGGGATCAACAGATCAAACTTTGTTTTCACAGAAGTTTAGAGGCTTAGTTACATACAAGCTCACTAATTGCTATGATAATATATAATAATATATAATTTACTCATGCAATTGAGATGGTCTTATACAACTGAATGGGCTCAATAATATTATTAAAACAATAAGTCCAAAGCAAACCAGCACTTGCAAGCCTAAGACAACTACTCCCTGAGATTATCTAAGCTGTAGTACATAGTTTTGCCTACTTTTCCTTTTGCCATCCCCCTCCTTTTGTACCACTCCTTTTGCACATGGACCTCCTTGACAATAGCATAATTTTACACCTTTTTAATGCATACCCTGAGCATTGCTGCCTTTCAGACTGCTAGTATATACTTGGCACATTTTTAACTAGTTGAAGGTCTATAGTTTAGCTATCCTTGGCTTATCCCTCTTCTCTAGCATACCTATCCTGTGTTGCTGGCAGTCAGGCCTGTTTATGATACATAGTAAGGTCTTTGTAGGATAATAGTTGGTTAATGTAGCAATCAGTACAGTCTCAGCTTTTTCTTTCATGAATATAAATGACTTGTTTGTCAGAAGCTTCTTTAATAAGTGATTATAGATTAGTGATCCATGATCACACCTTATTAAAGTGCAGCCACCTTGGGCAGCTACCTTGGGCAGCTATCAGCATAGTCATATCATCCATGATAGGTGACCTAGCTATGCTGTCCAGCTTTGTTATGTATATTTCTGGCTTGTTAGCAGTAGAGGAGGTTATTATTACTGTGTGAGTCTTCTGCCTACAGTTTTCAGCTTTGCTAGGGATTTTTTATATTGACTGGCCTCATTTGAACAGCTATATCACCTCCCCTGCACCAAGAGCTGACTGCCCCCAGTCACCATTACAATGTTGATAAGTTACACTTCTTTGCCCCTACTACCCTTTTACTCTGCTAATCACTTTTTTTTCTCTTCTAAAAAAACAGAGAGAAAAAAAAACTTTTTTCTGCTACCTGCTCAATCATCCCACTCCCTTACCATTCTTAAGACCTTTGACTTAGGTTTCTTTTCTCCAGCACTCTATATGGGTCCCTCCAGCATCCTGACTACTCCTTATAAGATAGCTCCTAAGCTTCATCCTTAAGTGGTTATTACCACTTTTTCTCTCAAAACTTCCACTAGTTTCTCCACTCTCCCCCTGATGCCCCCTAACTATTATGCCATGCTTCAGCAAGCCATCAAATAGGATGATCACTGTATGATTATTTCTGTCTTGAAACTTCCAATATTTGCAGAGGCTGCCATTGGTTTTTGCTCTATGGAAAGGGCATTTTCTAGCATGCCTTCAGATTGGGCATGCTTTTTGAGTAGCATTGGCTGAGTGTGTCTTAGAGTTCTCTCTTTCCTTGCACCCCTTCCTTATCCTCTTCTTTTCTTTAGCACTTCTCCAATAAAGGTCTGTTCTCTTGTCTGTTGGACTAGAAGGGCCTCTGCAAGGCCCTTTTCCTGATCCTTCCCTTGCTTAACTGCACTACTGCTGCCAACTCCAGCAATGTTCAGGCATTTTTTTTGCTTTGCCAATGCTATTGTAGTTATTAGCAAATGGCACTATGAAGCAGTTTGCAAGGAGTATGAAGAGATACATTATCTTCTTCAGTCCTCTATTCTTTGTTCTCCTTTTATTCCTACAGGCATAGTACTATGCCCAAAAGAAGGACATTGAGATGCTTGGTATGTCTACTGTTCATCTGACCAAATGCCATGCTGATGTGAGTGCAGTCCACAAACTTGATCTTATGGCTCCTTACCTCAATACATTGACCATCTCCTTTTCCAAAACCTTATACCAAGAAGCCCTATGTTTCTCCAGCATTTAGTAGGCTTCCATTCTTTGTTTTTGCCTTCTTTTGATAATTTGATTTTTTATTCTCAGCTTCTCACAAGCCTGACAGTGAGACTGTCCTTACCCTTTTAGCCTAGGTCAACCTTACCCTAGAGTTGTATCAGAAATCTGTGGATCCAGCACAGGTATCTTGTGCTACCCTTCAACAACAACATGACATCATTGAGCTAGTTGCAGCTCAATAACTTTTTCAGCCTGATATGGCCCTCTAGACATACAAGATTGTCCTGGACTGCTGCTCTCTCCTTGACAAAGCCTTAGGCCCTTCTGAGGTTAACCATGCTGGCTCTTTGCTGTATGCCCTCAACATGCCTTTTGAGGTTTATTTTAATATATCCTGATCCTTAACTAACTTTTTTCCTTCCTCTTCTCATCTAGTCAAGTAATGAGGCTATCAATAACTCCAATGTGGAGTTTCATAATGCATTGCCCTCTTCCCCCAAAAATTCTATAGAAGTATAAGAAGTCACTACAGTATAAATACTATTGCTGCCTCTGTCTAATGTACTTAGCATAGCTGTTATTTTAAGACTATTTTTGACAGCTTTAATCTTCTGAAGTTAGTCACTAAGGCTAACTACAGAAACTATGGCACTCTTGAGGCTTATCACTTATCACAGGTACTCTTTGCTGGTGGCATTCCTCCTTAGGGGTATCAAGGCCTACTTAGAGTACTCTTAGCATATTAAATTTTAATAGAGGCTTTGTATACTTCCAAGCAGAACTGTTCAGTCCTTATTGTCTGCCTCTTTTCCCAATTCCTTTTCAGTGGGTTCATGCAATATTACTGACCCAAATGAGATGTCTAGGTTGTTAGCCTCAGTAGGCTTCTGTAATTCCTCCCTTAGATCTCTTAGCTTAGTAGGTATAATATCTATCCACTGCTCCAGTCCCTGAGGTAACACTAGCTTCCTTCATGCCTTATAAGGTATAACCATTGCTTGCCAAATGGACCCATCCAGCCCTGCTACAATGTAGTTACCATCTCTGGTCCTAGCATTAACTACTATTGGTCCATAAAATCAGGGCAACATTTTAGCACTAAAAGAGCTTTCAATAGTCATGTTTTTGACTAAGACTAAATTCAAAGTTTGAAATTAAAGTCTTTGATGGAATTCTTATATTCCCTTGCAAACTTTAAGGCCCATTAGAGTTTGTCTTTTCTTACTCTTTCTTTCATTTTCTTCATATATTAGTGGTGCTTAGCTAATTCCCTAGCTCTATACCCAATCAACTTCTCAGTAGATAATGGTGTTGCAATCTAGATGTGTGGCACCATAAGTGTCCCTGACCCTCCTTGCTATTATACAAATCACACTGCTTTGTCATTGAATAGATAATGATGGACAATAGAATAAAATAGGTATATAGGCAGCAAATATACACAAGAACCCTCAGTTGTTTATACACAGACTGAAGGTAAACAAATATTACCTACCTACATATACTTTATACTCACAGGTACCATAGATTAGATACTTATAAGTGTCTGTGTGATTTAGGTATATAATCTAAGTTTTTTATATATAGACTGAGAATCAGATACTTATGAGTGTCTGTGTGATTTAGATCCTCTAGAACTCAGATTCTAACAGGTTATGGGCCTGTGCTGTATAATCTGAGCCTAAAAAACTTGATCACATCTTTTGTTATTTTTTTTCCAGAATACTTGTCCAGACATTATGGATTGAGTGTCTATGCAGCATGCATAGAGAACTCTTTGTTTATTTTCTGTTGTATTACTACTGACTACCTCTATGATAATCTTAGATGAGAATAAGCCATCCACCACTACCACTAGTATGCCTACAGAATTTCTAGAATCTTCTCCTGGATCTGACAGAATCATTGAAATGTGGAGGGTCAACAGCTCTTTCAATCTGACCATCATCTCAGTTGGGAAAGTAACAGCTGGCTGGACAGGCCACATTCTGGACAAGGATGATGGTAAGTGGTTGAAGTGGTTCTATAACATGACTCTGAAATTATCAATATTACAACTCTGGGAATATATCTTTCTTGCACCTAATGTGCCTCATTCAACCTATGAACTACATGCACACTGGGCCTAGACTAGTAATAACTGTTTGGCATGCTCCTTCATAAAGTGTGCCCTATCCCCATTGGAACAGAAGTTGTGTGTGGAAGAATAGAATCTGGTAACCTTGTGGCAGTACCTGAAGGACAGGTATGGCAGAGCTATCCTAGTTCAGCAGGTGCAGTTGCTTCAGAAAGCACTTACCATGAAATGTTCTACCTCCAAGTCTCTTACAAAAATGGCAGACTGCATTTTTGAAAAGATTGACTGAGCTTTTGACACTGGTGATGTCATGAAGAAACTTTTGAAGTCAATTATGATTCTTTCTGCACTCTCTGATAAGTCATATGCCCACATCTAATCTATCATATCCTGCAACCTCTCCAGCACTGGCAACATATCCAGATATGGTCTAAGTAAAATCTACAGGTTCCTGGAGGGTGAACAGACTCTAATTGATGCAGACAAGGCAACCATTGTATCTATGGCTGACAGTGTACCTATGGCCTTGGCAGCAAAGACATCACACTATGAGTGGCTAATCTGCAAAGCCTGTAAATCCAGGAACCATCCAAATTATATGAGGCATACCTTACCTTGGTGTATTCTTGAGGGTGGTAGTATGGTGGGCAAGATAGTAGAAGAGTCTAGAAAGGCTTGGATCGCCCACTTCAAGGCATAGAAGAAGGGGAAGGACAAGAAGGCAACTTCTAGGATCACAATTACACTTTTTGGAGATGCAGTGTTTGTTATGGAAGGGGATTTGGACATGAAAGCCACTTACATAGCCAATCACAGTGGAGCAGCAGCCAACATAACCAAGCCTGAATTTGTGGGGCTAGCTTCTGACTCTCTCTCCATCACTAGCATGAACAACATTGAAGCAATGGAGTTTGATGTGCTGGTTGCACTTGAGGAGGAGCTGCAGGTTGGTATCAACTGGTCTGACAATTGCAACAGTGACAATGCTTTATTGAGCACAGTTATATCCCATGAAATGATGCCTTTTTATTTTGACTCTAGTGCAACAGTACACATTACTCTAGATGCCTCTGATTTCATTACTCTGTTTCCAATACCCAAATAATTGATCCAAGGAGTAGGTGGATCCATCATTGCCACAATTGGAATTGGCAGCATTTGCCTCCACATTGAAGGAGGAGTATACATTGAACTCAAAAACACATTACATGTCCTCAGATCTATAGTTTGCCTACTATCCATTAGCAAACTGGCTAAGCAAGCTGGCATCATCACTATCTTTGACAAATTCAGTGCCAGCCTGATCTAGAAGAACATGAAAATGAAAATCACCTCCAAGACCCTGCTTCCTAACAAAGACCTATATATGTTAAATCTTCACCTTGACCTTGCACTTGCTATAAATGCAACCCCAGACATTAGGACCTGGCACTATAGATTGGGTCATGTAAACTATCAAGCAATCTTGCAAATGGCATGTGCAGAGATGGTTGAAGGTATGCCTAAAACCTTCCCATTGAAACCTCTAAAATGTAACCACTGTATCCTCAGTAAAGAGGCTTGAATGCCAGTTCTGAAGATCAGGGAGGAAGGGGAAGGACATAAAGCAACATGAAGGCTGGAGAAGGTATGGGTGGACTTGGCAGGTCAGACATTAGTAACATCACATACTGGCAACAATTATGTCATGAACATTGTAGATGACTACACCAATAAACTATGGTTGATACCTTTGAAAGCAAAAGACAATGCTTTTCATGAACTTCAGGCATGGATTCTGGGATGAGAGAATGAAACCAGAGAAAGAATGGGGATATTATGCACTGGACACAATGGTGAGCTCAACAGCAACAACCATAAGGCATAGTATAAGTCTAAAGGTATAATACTAGAAACTAGCACACTACACATGTCTACATATATAGGCTGAGTTGAGCAAATGCACTGCACCCTCATAGGTAAAGCATGATCAATGTGATTGGTGGCAAAATGCCTAACATTCTTGTGGGACAAGTTCTATCTCACTGCAATGTACTTGCATGGTATAAATAAGACATCCACCATCAACAATATCACCCCAGACAAGCTTTGGTATGGCTGTAAGCCTGATTATTTATATATTTGTGAAATAGGTTATCACATGTTCATACTGATCCTTGGCACACACAACCCAAAGGTTTATAAAAGATTGATTGAGTGGGTTCTCATTGAATATAATCATAACTCCAAAGCATACCAGTGCTATGAGCAATCTATGGAAAAGGTATATAGCTTGTATCATGTAAAATTTATTGAAAGCTATGATGACCATGCAACTGCTCACCTTGAACCACCTTTTCCCCCCACTGACAAAGAACTAGACTTTCCATCCATCAAATCCATTGCCAGACACTCCCAAATAGATCTGACTCCATGCCAGACCAATGATGACTTGCTCCCCCTCCTGTTACAGATATTGAAAACTCAGACCCACTGGAAAATGAAAGAGTTGATGCAATTCCCCCACCTCAACACCTTCCACCCACTCCACCCATTGCCCAACCTGATGGGATCATGCTAGATTGACCTCAATGATTGGATAGAGCAGTAGTCCTGACCTCAGAAGCTAGTCCAGATAAGCAACCTGAGATGCAGCTGAAAAAGGCTGTGAGGGAATCAAAGGCATCAGCAGAGTGAATAAAAGGGGCATGGATGGAGAGGCAACAAGTGCTGGAGGAGCTACAGAGGCAGGTACCAGAGGCAGGGGTTGACACAGATATGGGCACTGAGACACCCAATCACATCTTATTGGTGCTTAATGCAGATGAGGATGTACTCATAATAGATCCAGAAATAGACCCTAATACCTCAAGGACCCTAGAGGAGGCCCAATAGTTGGCTGATTGGCCAAGGTGGGAGGTATCTTACTGAGATGAACTGAAATCCCTAAAGGAAATGGGTGTGTAGGAACTTGTCCTACAAGAGAAAGTACCACCAGAGCAGAAGGTTTTCAAGGGTCATCTGGTTTTTACAACAAAGCATGACAAAAATAGTAACATCATACAACTAAAAACATGATACATCCTGCAGGGGTTCACAATGATACAAGGGAGAGATTATGACTGAACTACCTCACCTACAGCATGCATGGAATCTTGGCAGATCTTGTTGTACCTTGCAGAAATGCTGGGATGGGATGCAACTCAGGTGGATGTTAAAACTGCATTTCTGAATGGAGTTTTACCAGAAGAGGAGCAAATCTTTATGTAACAGCCATGAGGGTTTGAAGAAATTGGAAAGGAGACATAGATTGGAAAGGAGACATAGGTGTGCAAGCTATGGAGACCATTGTACAGAATGAAACAGGCTGGCCAAATCTGGAATCATATGCTAGATGAGGTGATGAAGAAACTAAGTTTCACCTGACTGAAATGTAAGGCCTATCTCTACTATTGAAAGACTGACCAGAGAGTGGTGATAATGGAGGTACATGTGAATGATTTTTTATTGATTGCAAACACCAGAGAAGCAAACAAACACTTTAAGCAGCAACTATAGGGCAAATGGACTGACTGTATTGAATTTGGGTACACCACAACACATAGTTGGGATTGTAATAAATTAGGACCAACCATGGAAACAGGTATACCTCTCACAGACAGTACTAATAGACCAACTGGTGTCCCAGTATGGCCAATGATAAGACCTATCTATTGCTGAGTACAGTTACCAATGTCTCTGACTATCTTATCTGGACAGCATGTAACCTAGGATCAGCACAAGACTTTGTATAAGACCCTAGCAACCATGAGATTTTTTAGATCATGAGCATTTATCATATGAAGCCTAGACTGTGGATCTAGAATGACCTTGCTGAGAGCCCCCTTAGCAACAATTGCCAGCAACAATTTTTAGTGACATAGGCAATTCCCTTTTAACATGTACATATGGACATGTGACTTCTTGGACCCTTCATTTTTCTTGTCTCAATTACTAACATACCTGAATGGCATCTACACTTCAGATACTGATGTTTGGTATAATCTTTATTTTCATTCTGACACATATTATGCACTTTTGATATTAAATACTTATGTTTGGTTACTATCTTGACACCCAGCATGCATTTTGGCAGACACCATTACCTGTAGTAACCATCTTTCTTTTAGGCTACATTACTTACAAACAGTATAAATACCCCCTATACATATCTAGTAAAAGAACAAGAAAGGATTATTGTCCACCACTGTCTACTGCAGCCTCAAAGTATTCTGCTCATCATCTTATTTGGCTCTAGAGCTCAGTCTTGTCTACACTTGTCATTGTTAATGGCTTGGCAACAAGCCTTAGTGACCTTGTCTTCAATTTAGCATGGTACCAAGTGCAGGTGCCCCATAGTGTTATAGTGTTTTAGCAATACTAGCAACTATGGCTAGTGACTAGTCCTTGTATTTGTTTCCCAAGTTCCCTTCATATTTTGACTTATGTTATTGCTCCCTTTCCCTCCTTCTTGCTAGGCCTTTGCTGATCTTAGCAACATTCTTTTAGCAATTTTTCTGTTAATCACTTGTAGTCTCACCTATCACTCCCCTTCATACCTAAGCAATTTTCACTTATCTTACTGACATTACTATCACATACCCCATTGCCCTCTATTCCTTATTCATTTTTATGTTTAGCAACTTAGCAATTTTTTTGTTAGTGTCTAACAACTTAGGCTGACATTAGTGACACATTGCACCTCCACCCCTTTTTACACCCTACACCTTGCAGCCCTCATTCTCTGGGACAATTACCAACTTGCCCTCACTCCTTTCCTACTGCCAGCTACTCTATCTAGTTGCTAGTGCATTCTAGAATTTCTTTTGGTTTCCTGCATGGCAGCTAGGCAGCTTAAGAACACATCATTTTGGAGCCCACCACAAAGGAGCCTAGGTAATCATTTCACCAGAAACCAGGGCCCAAGCAAAATGTTGCTTGGAATCCACTGCCTAGTTATCTGACTCTTTGCTATTGACTCCCCCTAGTACTCCAACTATCTAGCTCAGACCATTAGCAGATAAGTTAGAAGTCACTAGGAACTTCCTTGATGTTAGCAAACTTCTTAGTGACTTCCCAGGAGCATTTGTAGAGAGCTTTCTTAGCACTCCATTATCACCACTATCTAATACCAACTCCTCTGTCTTCTTCCCAGAAAATCATTCAACTCCCACTTCATCAGTAGACAAACAAAAACCCCTTCTACTGACATTACCAACAATTGCTATGAATAATGATTCTGTCATTTGCCATGCTTGAATGCCTCCTTATAACAACACAACAGCTCCTAAATGGGACAAGAGCTGCCTTAGGGAGCTTCCTCAATACTTCAAAGAATTGAAGTATCTTTTTGCTGACTGTAGTATTACTGATGATACCCAGAAAAAGGAATATGCAGCTTGCTATGTCTCTTATGACATGGCAGAAACTTGACTTAGCTTACCAGAATTTGGTGACAACTTAGCAATTGGCAACAACATTCCCTGGCCTTATACATATCAGGATTAGAAAACAGCAGTACTTAGATTATACCCTAGAGCTGATGCTAGTACACAGTATACTCTTGGTGACCTCAAGCAACTTGTCTACCAGACCTTCAACAGTGGCTTAGCAACTTTAAGATGATTTTCTGACTACTATTGGGATTTACAACAGATTGCTAGATGGTTCCTTGCTAATGGCAAACTTTATCAAAATAAAGAACATTGCTTATTCCAGCAAGGTATTCCCATGTTGCTTTGGTCCAAAATTGTCTGCTGGCTCAAAATTATGCTTCCTAATTACCACCCTGAAGATCCTTATGATGTGGAACAGGTCTTTGAAGATGCAAAGTAAGTATTGAAGGGAACAGATACAGTAACAACCAAGTCCACCATTCTTGCCATATCTGTCACTAGCACTCTCAGTATCATCCCAGCACTTGCCATTATTGCTTCTACAACACCTACCCCTAAATAAGAAGCTATTGAACTAGCAACAACCAAAGTGATTGTTAGTGCCCTGGAATACCTGGAGGCACTTTTTGCTAACAGCAGTTAGCCCCACTAGCAAAACCAGTTCAGCAACTCTTGCCACTTCTGTGGTGAATCTGGTCATACTATGGTATGAGGCACTTGCATAAAACTAGAGCATATAATCCAGCAGGACAAAATCTGTCACAATGCTAAAGGCAAAATTGTCTTACTATTAGGGGCTATGATCTCAAATTACTTTGGTAAATGGCTGTACATTGATAAGACCCATCTGTCACTGAGTACAGTTACTGACATCTCTAACTATCTTATCTGGACAGCACATGACTTGGGGATCAGCACAAGATTTTGCATGAGACCTTAGCAACCATGGGATTTTTTGGATCATGAGCATTTATTATATGGAGCCTAGACTGTGCATCTAGAACAACCTCAACAAAAGCCCCCTTAGCAATATTTGCTAGTGACAATCCTTAGTGACATAGGCACTTTGCTTTCAAAATGAACATATAGACATGTGACTTCTTAGACCCTTCATTTTTCTTGTTCTGATTACTAACATACTTGAACAGCATCTACACTTTAGATACTGACATTTGGTATGCTCTTTATTTTCATTCTGACACATAGTATGCACTTTTGACATCAAGTACTCACATTTAGTTACTATCTTAACACCCAGTATGCATTTTGGCAGATGCCATTACCTATGGTAACCATCTTTCTTTTTAGGATACATTACTTGTAAATAGTATAAATACCCCCTGTATATACCTAGAAAAACAACAAAGAAATGGACAGAGCAACTCTAAGTACTTGGTCCTCAGTATCTCCCTCAGCTTCAGAGCTCATCCTTATTCATCCTTGCTATCATTAAAGGCTTAGCAATAAGTCTTAGTGACCTCATCCTTGATTTAGCATGGTACCAATTGCAGGTACCTTAGTGTAATAGTGTCTTGGTGACATTAGTAACTATGGCTAGCAACAAGTCTCATGTGTTCCCCAAGTTCTTCCCAGTTTGACTGACATTCTTGCCCTATTCCTTTTTTATTGCTGGGCCTTTACCAACCTTAGTGACATCTTCTTAGTGATTGTTTACCTAGTGACTTGTGCTTAGCCCCTTTCATACTTTAGTGACTTTTGTTTACCTTATCTATATTCATATCATATACTGCCTTCCCTTCTATTTCTATTCCCTTTTTTTGTTTAGCAACTTAGCAACATACTATTAGCATTTAGCAATTTAGGCTGATATTAACAACTCCTTTCACTTGCACCTCTTTCTCACCCTATTCTATACAGCTCTTGCTCTCTGGGACAATTACTAACTTGCCCTCACACATATCCTACTACCAGCTACTCTATCTGGTTGCCAGTGCACTCTAGGTCTTCCTTTTGGTTTCTTGCACAGCAGCTAGGTGGCATAGGAGCACATCAACATGGATCATATTGAGGAATAGCACTGTTTAAACTCTGGACAAATCATTACCAGCAAACTCTCATCTAACACTAACTGGACTCCAAGCAAGCAACTATGCAGCAGTCACTAATCCATGAGGTATTGCAGCAGGATGTTGCTACTGGCAGATCACTAACTAAGGATAAACATATTGAGGCTTTAGAATAAGAACTATTTGCCCTGTGATGAGCTGGTAAAAAATTTGACAGTGTACAGGTTTCCTGTGCTCCTTACCAAACCACTAGCAACAAGGCCCCCATTACACCAGCAACTAGCAATACACTGGCAACTAACCCTTCCCCTGACCCTGTACCAACTCCTATGGCTAAGCTGGTTTACAAAGGCAAAGCACCAGAAAGATCTGTTGCTAAGAATTCACCTGCTGTCATTAAGTCTACTAAACCCATATCTTAGCCTCCAGTTCATCCATTTTCTGGTATCCTTGCTCGCTATGCTCCACCTGCTAACAGAAATTTTGCCACTCCAGACTGCTATAACAATGTCACCTACAGGACCATGCCCCCTATCTATGACATTGAACAATTAAAGGCTGTATTTGATTGAGTTCTAAGCATTCAAGTTACAGTTTCAGTAGGTGAGCTCTGCTCTATAGCACCAGACATCAGGAATCAGCTTAGGACAGCCATTATGTCCAAGCAATTAGCCAGGACAAATGCAAACATGGTACAGGACCTTAGCAACATCTTTAAAGAAGCATTACCAACATTCACTATGGACAAGCCTCAGTTTTTGCTAGGTTCCAATACTAGTACTGCTAACAGACTTACTCAGGACCAAGCCAAACTATCCTCAGTTGACCCAGTGGAAGCTTACATCAAGTTGCTACCTTCTGGAGAGGAGCCAGTGGTCTTAACTGTTGCTAAAGATTCCCAGTCACTTAGGTCCATTATGATACTAATCAATAATCAAGAAGAAATAGAATGCATCATGGATAGTGAGTCACAAATCATCTCTATATCAGCAGAAATTGCTAACAATCTTGGCTTATCCTACAATCCAGGTATCATCCTGAATATGCAGAGTACTAATGGCACATTGGATTGATTGCTAGGACTTGCCAGGAACATACCTTGCACCATTGGCAACTTGACACTGTATCTACAGATTCATGTATTATGGTCCCCTATCTATGACATCCTCCTTGGTCAACTCTTTGATGTATTAACAAGAAGTGTAGTCAATACTCTTAGTGACAGCAAGACTACCATTACAGTTACAGACCCTAATTCAGGAATGATCCCAATGTTTCCACATGGAAAATATAAAAGAAACAATTGTCAAAAGGTTTGCTATGAGACAAAACCATTCTGGTCCTTTCAGCACTAATCTGAATAGCGGTGATGCTAACAGCTTAGTGACTATTATCAGCTACAATCATCCAACTGGTCTAGCAATGTATATAGTTTCTTGTGACTTGGACAGTGATATATTACTTACAGAATCATGCACATATATAAACCATACTTTGGCATACCTTTATGCTACTGCTAGTGATTCTTGCTCTTCTTCATTGCCCCCTTGATCTTATTTTGTTTCTGCTGACATTTCTAATCCTTTAATTCTTGAACAGACTTTACCTCACAATACTTGCATTTTGGACATTGCCCCAACTTATGTTGACATTCCTTTCCCTGCACAGTATATTGCTAACAATGCTGCTAAAAGAAAAGGTGTACAGGTAAAAAAAAAATAGAAGCCAGTTGCTATGAAGATCAAACCTGTCACCAGTCACATCAGCAAAGATTTCAGAATTGAGCAACAAATCCTTGGTGATCCATTAGTAACTATGCCACCACTTGATCCAAACCCTCCCCTATTTATACTGACTCAGCAATTCACTAGCAACCAACAAGCAACATTCATTAAGGACTATGACATTGGCTTTCTCACTAGGGACAAACTTAATGTCCTAATCAATCTGGTTGCTAAGCAGGAAAAAGCTTTTGCTTGGGAAGATTCTGAACAAGGAAGCTTTTGCTCTGACTTCTTTCCCCTAGTTAGGATACCAACAATCTCCCATGTCCCCTGGGTTCAGCATAATTAATTGCCCTATTCCCCCAGGCCTCAAGAAAGAAGTATGCAAGATCATCCATGACAAGATTAAAGCTGGTGTCTATGAGCCCTCAAACTCTGCTTACCAATCCCATTGGTTCTGTATCCTCAAGAAGAATGGTAAGCTCTGGATTGTACATAGTCTAGAGCCACTAAACTGTGTTACCATTTGTCATTCTGGAGTACCCCCTTTCCCAGATCATGTCACTGAATCTTTTGCTGGACAAATTTGTGGAGTAACACTAGACCTCTTTGTTGGTTATGACAAGCAACTAATTGACCTGGCTTCACATGACTTAACAATATTTCAGACCCCATTTGGTGCTCTCTGCTTAGTGACCCTACCAATGGGTTGGACCAACTCCATACCAATATTCCATGATGATGTCACTTTCATCCTGCAGCCCAAGATCCCCTATAATGTACTCAGTTTCATTAATAATGTTGGTGCTAAAGGTCTCAAAGACTGGAAGCTTGTTAACAGTATTTCTACTAGGCATTCTGCTAACCCAAATATTTACTTAGCTCTCTGGGAGTTCTTTGAGCTTCTTGACTAGATCCTCCAGTGTATGAAGTATTGTGGCAGTATGTTCTCTGGTCACAAACTTGTCTTATGCACCCCAACATTCAAAATCTTGGGATATGTTTGTATACCTAGTAGTTGAGTTCTGGACAAAAGTTGCTTAGCTTTGCTCAAGCAATGGGGTCCTTGCAAGTCACTATCAGAAGTTAGAGCCTTTTTGGGTATAGTCAGCATCTTTAGGATCTTCATTAAGAATTTTGCTCACCACACAAACAATTTAACAAAACTCACATGCACCAGTGTTCCTTTTGAGTTTGGTCCCAACCAAGTCAATGCCCAGCAAGACCTTGTCAAGGCCCTCAAAGATGCTAAGCCCCTAGTCCCCATTGACTATGGATCATCTGACTCCATCATCTTAGTGGTTGATATATCCTACATTACTATAAGCTACTACTTATGCTAGTACTATAGCAACAACTGCAAAGAACATTGCTACAATTGCTTTGGATCCATCATGATTAATGACAGGGAATTACAATTCAGTTAGCCTAAGCTCAAGATCTATGGCCTCTACCATGCTCTGCAGGCCCTATGAATGTATCTTATAGGGGTCAGAAACCTCATCATTGAAGTCAACACTTGCTACATTAAGGGTATACTTCAAAACCCTGATATTCAGCCCTCTGCTAGCATAAATCACTGGATTATGGCAATTTTGATGTTCCACTTTGAGCTTGTGCATGTTAAAGGTACTTTCCATAAGTCCAGATGGACTTTTGCAATGACTGCTACAGCCTAGCAATCCTCTTCCTGACAATAGTGACAACTCCATATATGAGGATTGGATCAACCAACTATATGGCTTTATTCACCAAGTACAACTTCCCTTCCCCCTCCTTCATCACATTTCTTCAGCCTCACAATTGCTACCCTCAGTCCTTGAGTACCAGCCCTTAGCAACATTTGTTAGCAATACTTTGGATACAGCAGCCCCATGTCTAGCAACTAGTGATGATTTTCAGCTTCTACATGATGACACCACTACCACATACAATAATATTCCATGCACTGCTAAGGCTATTACTAGTGATGCTCATATAGTGATGGTCCAGAAGTGGCTTAGCAATTTATTCAGGCCTGTCAACCTTAGTGATGATGCCTATACCACCTTCATTTGCTATGCTGCTATGTTCTTCATTGTAGATGGTAAGCTTTGGCAATGAAATAAGGATAGTGCCTACAAGTTGTTTATTCCTACTAATTGCCACTTATGTATCTTGTGAGCAATATATGATGACTTGGACCATAAAGGACTTTTTCTATCCATTCAACATTACTAGAACATTTTTGGTGGCCCCAAGTTAGCACCAACATTGTATGATATATTTGTACTTGCCACATCTGTCAGGTTCACCAGACAACAAAAGTACTGATTCCACTGGTTGTCACTATGCCAGCACCCTTGTTCAGCAAGATATATATTAACACTATGTTCATGCTACTCTCTAATAGGTTCAAGTATATCATTCAAGGATGTTGTTTGCTAACATGCTATTCCAAGTTCTGTATGCTTACTAGAGAGAATAGCAATGCCATTTTGCTAAGTGGTTATATGAAGATGTCATTTATTACTGGGGAGCCCTTAGCAAAATTGTTACTGACAATGGTACTCCCATCCTGAAAGCTGTTGCCTACTTAGCAAAGAAGTACAATTTGCACTATATTTAGGTCTCTGGGTACAATAAGCATGCTAATGGCATAGTTGAGTGACCTCACTTTGATGTTCACCAGGCTCTTTTTAAGACAGGTTGACAGTGATCATTACTTCTTGATATTTTTTGCTATGATGCTGTGCTTAGTGACTTTCTACTAGTGACTGGCATGCCTTTGGGGGTTTTTATGCCATGATAATCTACTGAGCATTTCCCCTTTTGTCACTAGTGCCAAGCAATGATTGCTAGTATGTAGTAATTATTCTGTCTTTGTCCTTTCTTCTTGATCTTAGAACCCATACAATTTCTCTTAACTGCTGTCTCTTGTATTGCTTCTTAATTCTTTCCTGACTTCTGATCAATATGTTACATTTTGGGCCCCTTAAGTGGGCCAGTCTATACTATAATACAACAAAATAGGAGGCCCCTTAAGGGGGCTAGTCTGCAATAATGATGAAAATATTAAAAATATGTCCAAGGGATGGTGATCACTAGGCATTGAGGTTGGCATCATTGCTAAGCATGTCCCCTACCTCCTCCTTCTCTCCTCCCTTGATTCCATTCTCCTCCTGCCAGGCCAAGAAAGACTAGCAGTCCTGCTGATAACTTTCCAGGGTAGCCAGTGACTGCTTAGCAATGGAGTAGTGGGTACAAGCCTCCAGGAGAGCTGCCTGGGCCTCATCCAATGACAGATAGAAACAATGCTCCAGCTTGGCTGCCCTCCCCTTGAACCCCCATAGTAATGAAGCCAGCATTAACAGCTCAAATAAAGCTAGGTCTTCATCTAATCATCCTAGGTTGTCATCACCAACCTCATGCATGGGGGCCAGAGTACAAAGTATCTAGCAACATTGTTGTTAGCAAAATAAATGGTGATAGAAGGAACTTACCAGCATTGGAGTTGCTGCTACTTTGTCCTCATCTTCTGCCTCTACCTCTTCCTCATTCTCTTCCTCCTCAGTCATCTCTCTACACCACCCCATTCTTCTTCATTGTCTTCTTCCATCACCTCCTCCTCAACTGTTGCTCTGCTTGTAGCCTCTTGTTCTTCTGCCACTAAGCCTGTCTCCCCCAAAACAGTCATCTCTTCAGCCTTTGCTACTAGTATTGTTGGCCACATCTTGACATTGTTCTCAGACTCCACAATGCTAGTGGTGATCTGTGATTGCTTAGCTAGAGCCAGGGGTTCCTTGTTACTACTCCTGCTAACCTTGCTCTTGACAACACTCCAACTCTTCTGAGATTGCTTACTCCTAGCAACTGCCTAACCTCTCACTGTCATCTTGTCCTGCTCTATTGGCAGATTTATGCTTAAGTGCTTGATCTGAATAGGGTGCTCTGCAGCTGCTAACTCCCTTTGCCTCTTTATAAAGTCCCTAGCTTAACAGACAAGGGCAGCTCTGGTTGCTATTGTGGCAACAAAACAGCCTCCATAACTTCTTGATGATTGACCATGATAGGAGCAACCCTTTTTTGTGCTATCACAGCAATAGCAGGGTTGGGTACCAGTGGGATACCAGCATCCTTCAGGATCATTCTCTGACCAGCAGTAGTCATACTGGAAGAAGTTAGCAAAAACCATAGTGGAAATAGCATAAAACTTACTGCTCCTTGTTTTGCCTTAAACTCCTCATGCACCCTAGGCAACACTGTTATCTTCCCCTTTGACTTTGCTCAGACTATTCCTTCCCCATCCTGCTATCTGCTACAGTAGAGGCTTTTTACTAGCAAAGAAGCCCCATAAGCTCCTTATTAGTGAAGGAGTCTTGGATGGGTTCCTATTGATAAGTTAGCAAATGTTGCTAAGCACTAGCAACTAAGTGAAGACTTACCTAAAATTCCTCCTCATCCTTCTCTTTTGCCTTTCCTTTACCCTTAGAAGTCTTGTAGTTTCTTGGTGATACTGCCAGCTCCTTAGCAATGCTGCCAACCACATACTTGGGAGTGGAGGGGCCAGCTTCCTTATTACCCCCATGACCCTTGCTATAGCTTGCCCCAGTCATAATTGTCACCTTACATAGTGGGTGCTGGAAGAAAAATTGATTGTTAGGAGATAAGTTCTCAAAAAGCTAAAGTTACCTAAGTAATGCTGCTAGCCCAGGTGATACTGCTATCACTTACCATCATACCAGCCTCCAAGTCTTCAAGGAGGTACTTAAGAGAGGGCAGAGGAGGAGCCTAGCAAAAGACATTAGCAAAATCATCAATATATTACTAAAACAAAGAAAAGTAAGATTTACTCATAAAATGCTTGCCAAATTTGCACATCCAATCCTCCCCCTTGTACTTCTTGTATAAGGCATGACACTCTTGATCTACCTCCACTAAGGCAGGCCAGTCCACTCCACTACCCACAGTCTTAAACCATTGTAGCCAGGTTTTGATTATAGCAGTTGCTGCTAACTTCAAATTAGTTACTAAGGAGGCACCTGCAGCAGCAAGGAGCCAGTCAACATGGGCAAGGAAAGCCTGGGCCATATTGCACTTGTCCATTTGATCAGCAATGAGTGAGGCCATGATGATTGGTCAGGATAAAATCAGAAAGAGAGGAAAAGAAAAGAGAGGTGGGGGAACTGAGTTGAAGTTCAGCTAAGTGCCAGTCTTTTATGCACTTTTCCCTTTTTGTGTGTGGACTATACAAGTGATCACAGGACTTGGTTGACTGTGGACAGTTAAGATTTCAGCATAGGGGAGGATGATAAGACCTATCTGTTGCTGAGTACAGTTACTAATGTCTCTGACTATCTTATCTAGACAGCATATGACCTGGGATCAGCACAAGACTTTGCACAAGACCTTAGCAACCATGAGATTTTTTGGATCACAAACATTTATTATGTAGAGCCTAGACTGTGGATCTAGAATGACCTTGCTAAGAGCCCCCTTAGCAATAATTGCTAGCAACAATTCTTAGCAACATAGGCAATTCCCTTTTAACATGCACATATAGACATGTGACTTCTTGGACCCTTCATTTTTCTTGTCTCAATTACTAACATACCTGAATGGCATCTACACTTCAGATACTGATGTTTGGTATAATCTTTATTTTCATTCTGACACATATTATGCACTTTTGATATTAAATACTTATGTTTGGTTACTATCTTGACACCCAGTATGCATTTTGGCAGATGCCATTACCTGCAGTGACTACCTTTCTTTTAGGTTACATTACTTACAAATAGTATAAATGCTCCCTGTACATACCTAGTAAAAGAACAAGGAAGGATTATCATCCACCACTGTCTACTGCAGCCTCAAAGTATTCTGCTCATCATCTTATTTGGCTCTAGAGCTCAGTCTTGTCCACACTTGTCATTGTTAATGGCTTGGCAACAAGCCTTAGTGACCTTGTCTTCAATTTAGCATGGTACCAAGTGCAGGTGCCCCATAGTGTTATAGTGTTTTAGCAACACTAGCAACTATGGCTAGTGACTAGTCCTTGTATTTGTTTCCCAAGTTCCCTTTATATTTTGACTTATGTTATTGCTCCCTTTCCTTCCTTCTCACTAGGCCTTTGCTGATCTTAGCAACATTCTCTTAGCAATTTTTCTGTTAATGACTTGTAGTCTCACCTGTCACTCCCCTTCATACCTTAGCAATTTTCACTTACCTTACCAACATTACCATCACATACTCCATTGCCCTCTATTCCTTATTCATTTTTATGTTTAGCAACTTAGCAATTTTTTTGTTAGCATCTAGCAACTTAGGCTGACATTAATGACACATTACACCTCCACCCCTTTTTACACCCTACACCTCACAGCCCTCATTCTCTGGGATGATTACTAACTTGCACTCACCTCTTTCCTACTGCCAGCTACCCTATCTGGTTGCCAGTATATTCTAGGATTTCTTTTGGTTTTCTGCATAGCAGCTAGGCAGCTTAGAAATACATTACCAATCCAAGGCAGCCCCAGTGATAGTTTCAATGGAGCTGGGACTGAAACTCTGGTGGGCAGATAGGTTAAAGCTAACTTACAATGAACTTGAAAAAATTATACAAATACCATACTGCAATCTCATTAGAGGATTACTTTGGCTTGCAATATTTACTTGACCTAATATCCAGTATGTCATCTAACAACTCTCTCAATTCCTTGACTGTTTGTCTTACACCCACTGAAATGCTGCAATATGGATGATTTGTTACCTTAAAGGCATGAGGAACCTGTGTTTCTGCCTAGGGGGTGCTACCCTAATCAACCTGAGTGGTTTTACAGATTTGGATTGGACAAATTGCTTGGATATATACAGGAGTATGGGGGGTTATGCATGGTCTCTTGGTGCTGGTCTGATTTCTTGGGCTATAAGAAAACAAAAACCTGTGGCAGCATCATTGTGTAAGATGAAGTATATAGCCATATTTGAGGCAGTGCAGAAGTGCATTTGGCTAAGGATGGTTATGGATGCATTGGGGTATCTGGTAGATGGCATGACAACTATACTTTGTGATAACAATTCAGCTATCAATCTATCGGAGGACCCAATGCTACACTCTTAAGTGAAATATATTGATATAAAGTACCACTTTTTATAAAAACACATCATGATGAAGAAGATAATGATGCAGTATATAAACACTAAGGACAACATTGCTGATGTGTTTACCAAGGCCCTCCCTACCCCACAATTTATGTGACTATGGGGTATCTTGGGTTTGACATAGCTATTTTTTTTTCCTTTTTTTTTCTTTTTTTTCTTCCTCTTTTTTTTTTTCCTTCTTTTTCTTATTTTGCATGAGGAGGAGTACATATTACAGTGAGGAGGAGTGTTCCAATTTGGATGTGTGGCACTGTAAGTGTCCCTGACCCTCCTTGCTATCATATAAATCATACTGCTTTGTCATCAAATAGACAATAGTGGACAATGGAATAAAATAGGTATATAAGCAGCAAATATATACAAGAACCCTCAGTCATTTATACATGGACTGAGGGTGAGCAAATATTACCTACCTATGCATACTTTATACTTATAGATACCATAGATCAGATACTTACAAGTGTCTGTGTAATTTAGGTACATAATCCAAGTTGTTTATATATAGACTGAGAATCAGATACTTATGAGTGTCTGTGTGATTTAGATCCTCTAGAACTCAGATTCTAACAAATGGCCCTTCTGGGAATTTAATTAACCAGATAGCCTCTACTAGATTTAGAGGCAGGGTTGGATGAATTCCAGTAACCATGAAGTATAGTAAACATCTAAATCTCTACCTAATAGTTATATAGTTGCTGATATGCTCCTATGCTGTCTAGCTGCCATGCAGGAAACCAAAAGGACAACCTATAAATGCATTGGCAACCAGATAGGGTAGCTAGCAGTAGAAAGTATATGTATGAGGGCAAGTTGGTAAACATCTCAAAAAACAAAAGTTGAAAGGTAGTAATAGAAAAGGTGCGAGTAAAGGTAGTCACTAATGCTAACCTAAGTTGCTAGATGCTAATAAAAGATTACTAAGCTGCTAAAGGATAAGAGGGAAAAAGGGAATGAAGACAAAGTAATTGCTAAAAGAGAGGAGTTATTAAGAATAAGTGAACACTAAGCAATAGAAAGTGGGAAAGTCAGTAAAGTAAGTAAACATTGTTAGGGTATGACAGAGGAGTAAAAAGGGGGTCAAAGAGCAATAAGCCACTAAGCAAAAAATCACTAGGAGAAGTTGCTAAGGTGTGTCAAGGCCTAATAATAAAGAGGGATAGGGGCAGGAACTTAAGTCAAAACAAAGAAAAACTGGGGGACAGACACCAAAACTAGCTGCTAGCCATAATTGCTAGTGTTGCTAAGACACTATAACACTATAAGGCACTCATACTTGGTACCACACTAAGTTGAGGACAAGTCCACTAAGACTTGCCACTAAGCCATTAACAGTGATGAAGAAGACCAAAAATGAGATCTGAAGCTGAGAAAGACAATGAGCAGAGTACTTTGAGGCTACAGCAGGCAGTGGTGGGCTATAACATTTCTTTTTTTTAGTGGACTAGGTATATACATAGAGTATTTATACTGTTGTAAGTAATGTATGCAAGAATGGAAAACTGGTCACTAAAAGTAATAGCATTTGTCAAGATGTCCAAAATTTTATACTGATGTTCAGATGGTAACCAGCTATAAGTACACAATGTCAGAAATATATATATATATATAATGTGTCAAATGGAAAATAAATGAGTATCAAATGGAAGTGTAAGTAAGCATACCATACATCAGTATTTAAAGTATAGACACCATTCAGGTATGTTTGTTATCAAGAAAAACAAAGGGTCCAAGAAGTCACATGTCCATAAGATATTGTCTTTTTAGAAGCAAAGTATCTGTGTTGCTGAAGGTTGTTGCTAGTGATCATTACTAAGGGGGCTCTCAGTCTAGTTGTTCTAGATCCTAAGGCTAGACTCTATATGATGAAACTTGTAATCCTAGATGTCTTGTGATTGCTAAGGTCTTATACCAAAGGCTACCTTGTTCCAGACCTCAAGTCCAGACCACTTATGACATGTTCTCAGGTTATGTGCTGTTCAGATAAGATTGGTGGAGATATTGTTAATGGTACTCAGTGACAGATATATCTTATTATTGCTCCACATCACATAGTAGAAAAACCAGAATCATTTAGTGCAATCCTCACAAGCCTTGAACAAAGCTTGTCTCACATCCCAATGTAGTCTCTCAATCCTGCCATTAACTAGAGAATTATATGGAGAGATGGCTATGCTTCTGATTCCATATTTCCTTTTAAGCCAAGCTGTGACTCTCTTGAACTGACTGGCATTGTCAGTGATGATTTCAGCAATACAGCCCCAGTGGCAGATCACATCTTCAAACAACCATTGATTGATGGTTTTATAGTTCTTTTTGTACAAGGGCCTCCCTTCTATCCAAAAAGACAATGCACATCTACTATGGACAAATGTACTTGCAGCTATTAGAAGCTGAAGTCATATGCATAGTGTCAGTATATATTGTTTGAAAGATGGAGGGTATTTAGGTTATAGTTGGCACCCTGTTCACTACTGTCTTCTGTCTAATCTGGCAGTTATAACAAGTCCCAACATACCACTGCACATCTCCATCAATTCCAGGCCACCAAAAGCATTCCTGTATTAGCATTTTGGTTATATATGCCCCTCTATGCCCTAAGACATCATGGGCTGCTTTAAGCATGAACATTTGTCTGTTGGTATTGACTACTAGCTTGTGCCTAGCTTCATAATTGTGCTTGTACAGTCTTCCCTTTGGGTTGAAGAAGAATTGCCTTGTAAACTTTTTAAACTTGTCTGGTTCTCAATTCTTCAATCCCTCAGGTTCTCTGCTAGAGTCTTATGATCAACTCTGTACAATTGATAACAAATTGTCTCATTGCTCACTCTCTCCTCCTTTTCTATGCTCTAAGTAGGTTTTTAAATCAATTTCCTTCTCCTTCTCAGTCTTCTCTGTTGACAGAAGAGGTCTAGCAAGGGCCAGTGCTGCTACAGGATCCATTTTGAATAACTATTGCTGACTAAAAACTGCCTTTCTAAACTTCTTCTTCTGCAACCTTACCTTGTTGAGTTCTTGTTCAAAGTCTAATATCTCTATAGCCACTGCATGTAGATAGCCAACTCTAGTATCGATCTGATTAGCAAACTCTTTAAGTGCTAAAGGTTCCTCATTCTTTCAGCCTGGTTCATTATTGTCTTTGGCTGGATACTCAAAGTGCATTATTGCCTTTAGTTAATCTGCCAACTCTGAATCAACAGGTGAATATTCTTTATATCCTGGCTGCTTAGGTCTTCTTGACAAGCTATCAACACTGAAAGTTTTTCCTAGCACATGCTTCAAAGTAAAATGATAGAGTAGTACATCCTCAATCTATCTCATAATAGTGGCATTAGATCCTACTCCAGGATTACTTAGCATTCCCTTCATATACTTAGCATCTTTCTTAACTATAAGCTTCCTACATCCAACTA